>KN496173.1:0-12803 GCA_000787155.1 Scartelaos histophorus | reverse complement strand
CCCCCAACACTCCATATTGCCGATCAATCCCTGTTTTCACTGCCACCGGCATATACCCATTGTTTTGTAGTTTTATACTCGTAGTCATTTTGTTATAAAAAATAAAAAATCTGCTGCTTGCTTGGAGTTGCAGCGACGTGTGCTCCTATTGCTGCAGTTTTCTAACACGGAAGTCATCTGACCTGTTTTATTAAGTCGTTGACAAACATTGTAATTTAAAATGTGCAAATTATAACATAATGATCCATGGGTGTTTATAGATAATAATTACGTAGAGGCTCACGCACCATATGGGATCTTTAAAAATGCTTGGTGCTGGGTACTTGATGTTTCATAAGATCCGTGCTATCCATGCAAAGCAGCTTGCAGACCCTCCACCAGAAAAGTGACATGGTGCACCTTTTATTCATGAAAAGAACCTTTTAAGGCAGAGTGTTGCCTGGAGCATGAGCTAGTACGTTTGAATGAGACAGAGAGGTATGTGATTTCTGACCTCATGCATTTTGATTGTCTTCCTTTTTAGGAGCCCCTGAACAGTGAGGATGATGTGAGCGACGAAGAGGACCAGGAGCTGTTTGATACAGAGAATGTAGTAGTGTGCCAGTATGACAAGGTAAGACATGACCTTTGACCCCTATCTCTGCCTTCCCCCTAACCTCATATGAACCACTGTCAAAAAGTGAATATGATACAAACTGCCTTAAGGTTTATACTTTATGCATTATTCAGTGTGCAATTTACCAATGGCTGAAAACTGTATGTAAAAAGAGTAAAAGTAATTCAGCCCTGATACAAGTTGCCATGGTAAGTTTTTCAAATGAGGTTTAAAACAATAGCTGCCTTCCTTAAAGTTAAATTTGTGTGTTGGAAAGTTGAGAGGATCAGATCAGCACGTGGCTGGTGGTGTTTGGCTAATTTGTGGTTTACCACCCAATGATGCCATAAGTTGAACTCAAACTTTCTGGAGCTCCTGAGAAGCACAAAATAATAAATTGTATTACCTGAACAAGCATTAATGAATCAAAACATAATTCAAGAGGTGTTTTTTAATAAGGGCACATCTTTTGCATTAATTTTATATATTTATATTATGGATGCTGATGTAGGGGAAATATTAATTTTACCCTCATTGATCAATCTCATTTTTTTTTTTTTTTTTAATTTTATTTAGATTTGGCTACAATTTTACATATTAAGAAGTATATGGTTTTCTTTTGTATCTTGTCTTTTAATATGCATTTTCCCTTTTTAAGAAATACAATACTGAATTTTAATTGTCTAAAATAAATACAAATACAAACGACTTTCAGTATCAGTTCCTTGAACATGAACCACACAGACTTTGAATAAGAAAAATTTAAGTAAAAATTCCACCTCCAAAATCTGAACTCCAAATGCCTTTACTGATGGAGGATTGCCTGTAGACATCGCCAATCCAACTTTATTTGTGTAACACATTTTACCAACACAAAGTCTCCAAAGTGCTGAAGAATAAAAGAATACAATATAGAGATAAAAATCTTGTCTAAAAGGACCCAAGCTGATCATTGACAATTTCAAATGACTGAATCTCAAATTCAATAAAAAAGATAAATTGCACAGCCCTAAGCTAATGTTTTTTTTAATAATCTGGAAAATGAAGTGGCAATGCATTGGATATCCTCACATCTGCTATTCTATCTCCCAGTCTGTCTGAGAGTGTGTCCCAGTGTCCCTTTAAAACACCCACTCCTCATTTCCTCTCCAGATTCACAGAAGTAAGAACAAATGGAAATTCCACCTGAAGGACGGGATCATGAACCTCAATGGGAGGGACTACGTTTTCTCCAAAGCCATTGGGGACGCCGAGTGGTGAAACCGTGAATTTACACAACATACAGGAGACTGAACTGACGAAAAACTCCAATCTCCAGTTAACAGACACTTCATATTCTTCCATATCCTGTGATCAAGACAGGGACATATTTTTGGAGCATAAGACAAACCCAAAAGACTCTTAAGATACTGTAAAAAAAATGTCTAAAAATCTGGGTTTGTTTGAAAGCTTTGTGGGAGAATAATGCCTGTCTGGCTGTTAGTTTTCCTCACATGTTCCTTCATACACACATAGAAAGCATAGAAAACATTTTAACTCCGGGGCAGTGGACCAGAACAATCGGACCTATTCAAACCTGCAGAATAGGTTAAAGCCTGTAGTTGAAAATGCTTCAAAAATGCACTGCTAGTACTTGGTTGGCTGGATTAACATTACAGTCTCATTACTTAGTGCCACCCAGTCAAAATTTGCTGCCTTTAGAACAGCCAGTCATTTTTGGCCTTTTTTTTTTTTTGTTTAGTTTTGTTTGTGTGTTATAATGGTGCTTCAGAGTGTTTTACGTAGTTCTCGTTTTTAATAAATGTCGAATGAAGGTTTAAAATAACAGTCCAAATATAGATCATTTTAATTTTTTTAGCAGATGTTGCGTATCCAAAGTTAGTTTTAACCTTCTCTGGAGCTCCATTCCATCGTCAGAAAAATTTCAGAAAAATCTTCTAATTCTTTAAACTGTACAACTCCTAGCTGTGTCTCGTCTTTGTGCTTGCACTCTTCGTTATGGTGGACCGGAGGGACAAAGTCACACAGTTATCACAAAGCACAGTAACAATTAGAGCAAAAACACATCAAATAATTACTAAAAGCATAAAAAAATAAATAAATACATAAACAATAATAATCTGAAATGGAAAATGTACAAATCACATCAACTACTAAGTAAATAGGATCGCAAAATAATAAATAAATAATAATAATAGCCTGAAACAAATTAACAAAATGCATTATGACAAATACTTCAGGGAGACAAAAAGCCCTCCTGATTTTGACTGAATTAAATTTTCAAACATTAGGAAAGCAATAACAATACAAAGCACAACATCTAAAGCGAATGCCAAGACAATTTATTATGCACAATTTTATAAATGTACAATACTTACAATCCTCAAAATACAAAAGGAAAATAAAAATAAATAAGAAGAAAACAAACAGAAGTAAAAAAAAAATATTAGTAAATAACTAATAATAAAAATTATCCTAAATTGGCATTACTTCTGACAATGTACTTACTAATGAGTAGTAAAAAAATAAATAAATATACTAAAAACAACAAAAGTAAATTTAAAAAAAATAAAAACAAAGTTGCTACTCTGTAATTCCAGAGTGTTAAAAATGATAAAATCCATGATCAAAATGGAAAACTAATTTGGATAATTAAACACTTTCTTTCGCACGTTATTCATTTGGCAGTTCTACATTTAGTCGCTGTGACTTGTCTCACCTCCGGGCCACCGTAGTTTTGTCAATATCGTGAACCACGCGTTGAAGGATGGCTTGTGTTTTGTGTGAATGCTGCGTCACTACCTTTTTTTCTTCTTCTTGCACAATAATCTGCGAATACACAACAGTTTTTATGTGTTATGAGACGAGTGTTGTATTTATTCCAAATGTTGTAATAATTATTTGAAAGGGTTGGTAAAGTTGCACCGAACAGTGCTCTTATAATTATCTAATCTAAGTGTTCCTTTTTTTTTGTTTTGTTTTTGGCTGGACCGTGTTTTAAATCATTTTGTCCACTGTGTCCTTCTCCCCTCTCTGCTTTTCATTTTATTCATGACTTTTAAATGAGAATATTTTCTATCAAAGTGAATTTAACTGAAGGGGCTGGTGTGTCTATGCCGTTGGTTTCTAGTGGCCCCGATGCAGCAATTTGAAATAAAGTCTGTGTTTTTTGACCTTTTGCGTTGCTTTGTTTACTGTTTGGAATAATAACAACAGTGGTAGCACAGAATGGCAAAGTAGGAGCTCATTAATATAATTCTGAAATGAAAGTGTGCTACATTTTGGTATTTTGCATAGAGAATTTTGAATAATTTTTTACCACTAACAAGATTTTTTGTCTCTGGTGATTAAACAGAATTGGCCCTCAAATTGTGCACTTAAGTTTGTTTATTTGTTTGGTAAAATACGACTGTTGTCTTCATTCACCTGGTTGGGAGAGTGCATCATTTTTTCGTGGCAAATCACTTACGTAGAGAACTTGTAGTGCAGGATTTGCCACTTGTCACCAAGGAGATTGTTCCACAGTGTGACTTTAAACTCTTATCTAGTATTTATTTCATTCTTCAAAAATCAGATGATCACAGACTGTATAAAGAAGAGGATAAAGAGAGTGTGATGTGACCCATAGTGTTCGACTCCAGTCAAATGTAGCTCATGGAGGCTGGGATTAAAGGGGAGCATTTGGAGCAGAGTTACATAAATAAAAACACCAGGGTCATGTGGGTTAATACAAACCTAAGGAGGCAGCACAGAGAGACGAGGGACATTTCTATACGAGCAGAGTTCCATAAATAAAAACACCAGCAGTTTAGCCATGTCCATTTAAATATAAACTATGGAGAATATACTTTTTTTTTTTACCTAAGGAGGCAGCACAGAGAGACGAGGGACATTTCTATACAAACTGAACTGGAGCCAGAGTCGATGGAGCTGAAGCGCGTCCATGCTCACTTATTTATAACATGGCAGCTAGCAGGTTAGCTATGTCCATTTATATATAGTCTATGCAGAATATGCTTTTTTTTAAACAAATTGCTTAAACTGAGGTAACTTTTCTCTGAGGATCTGCCCCTTGTAACCATGGAGATGTTAGTGTTTTATTTTGCCTGGGTTGTTCCACAGTAAGGCATTAAACTCATCTGTCCAGAATTTATTTCATTCTTCACAAATCAGGTTTGACCTGTAGAAATAACAGAAAATAAGAAGAAATAACATCTCCATAGAGACCGGCAGATGCCAGACCCTTCACCAGAAGTGGCATAATACACCTTTTAAAAAAGCATCTCAAAAATCTCATGATAAACCTAATATTTTCTTAGATTCTTTCATAATAGAACTAGAGTTTGGACTGATATTACATTTCCTTGGTTTGAGCCTGTTACTGTAGCTGTAATGTTTGTGTGAGAGCACGGATCTGTCTCTAAAGTCCTTTGTAATCCTTCATCTGGATCATAGGCCGTCTTTTCCCCGTCCCTCCTTTAGTTCTATACCCCGAGCTCGCTAAATCCAAGCTCACTCAATTCAAACTCACTCAATCCACGCCTGTTTCCTTTGGAGTTATTACAGCTCAAAGTTCAGAGCCGGGATCAGGCCAATCAAACAGGCAGAATTTAAAAGGCTCATATTACAATATTTTTTTTAAATCTATGTTATGATGGTTTTTTTGTTATGAAAAACACACCTAGGTTGAGTTCTTCTCTCAGACTTCCACCTTGTAATGCCATATGGTAGTACAGGAAGCACCCCAGTGTGTCCTTAAAATCCGCACATGTTTACTAGAATCGTCTGGACGAATTCAGCCCTGGAATTGCCAATCTCTCCTTCTTGACAGCACATGGTGGAACAGAGCCTTTTGAGCTTTGGAGATGTAGACAGATTAATAATTAAGGGTTACTCAAATGGGCGCCAATGAAACGAAAGACGACTACAGATATGTTTTGGAAGACTGAATATCGAAACTGGCGGTCGCTCCTACACTAGATCATACTGCACAATATGAGTGTTTGATATGAGGAATAAATGCTGTATTTTAGGCATTTTGAAGCTTCTTTATTGAATTAAATCAAGGTACTTTATGTAACTTTTCTGACTGGGGGTCTACTACCTGTTTGTCTCCAGGGAGATGATATTGCTTAGCCTGAAATGTTCCACAGTATAACATTAAATCTATCAGTGATTATTTTTCTCTTTCACATATACCCCGAAAAATATGCATTCCTATTGTGAGCAGACTCTCCTCTCCACAGACCTGACCTGGAACATGGCCTGTCATTATCACCTCCTCGTTTCTATGGAGTTTGATGACTGCACTGTGGAGCATTCAAGACAATAACATCTCCATGGAGACAAGCAGCTGGCAGACGATCCATCAGAAAAGTTACATAATCCACCTTTTTAGATTTTAAATAGCAGTACTTATCCAGGCCCTTTACGGAAATCTCTCTCCCAGTTCCCCCAGCTCCTTGTGGGCATCAGACGGAGCCTCGTAATGGGGCTCTGGAGAGTCTGATGGTGCCCCTCCTGGAATGTCTGGTGTGGAGGGCTGGTCTGAAAAATATCAAGTCTCCCGTGAAAATCATACTCCACGTTTTAAAATCCACTTCACAGAGCCGCAAAATCGTTCACTTCTTCATTTGGTCGTTGTAAACTCAAGTTCCAAAATCTCAAGTGTTCAGAATAAAACATTGTAGTCATTCGTTTATGGTGTAAGTATAATATTTAATTGCTTTTTTCTTTCTTTTTTTTTTTTTTAGCTCAAGAATACCTAAAAAAACTGGCATTTTTTCTTTTTTTTTTTTAGCTCAAGAATACCTATAAAAACTGGCATTCTGACTGTGAGCGGGGTCGCCTCTCCACAGATCTGACCTGTAACATGGTCCGGTTTGGTCTCCACGATGATAGACAGGTTTAATCTCATACCGTGACACATTCCAGACGAAGCAATAACATCTCCATGGAGAAAAGCATTTGACAAAGCCTCCACCAGAAAAGTGAGGCAATGTGAGGCACCTTCAAATAAAATCCAAAGAAATAATGGAAGTTTAACCCAAAATCCCTGATACTATATTTTTCTTTTTAGTGGATTCATTTTAAAGCTTTCACATTAACAGTAAACCTTCTGGGATGCACGGAAACACAATACCAATCAGAAGTTGCCAAAAATTTGTAAAGCTAACACAAAAAATTGAAATCATTTGAGGAAAGCAAATACTTGGGCCACACACACTTTACTTAAAAAAAAGAAAGAAAATAAAGAAAAATAAAGAAACAAATCTGGAGAACCAACTTCTTAATTTATGATTTCAAGTTACAAAATCTCAACTATTCAAAACAAAGCATCATAACAATCCTTTGTGGTACGTATATTATAGTAAGTAAACTTTATCAGGCTGATATTTGGAAACATGATTCACTATTTGGACCAAAAATACTGGATGCTAAAACCAAAAAATCCCTCATACAAAATGAATGACTTTATGTCTTAGCAAATTAATGTCCAAGTTGTTCTTCTTTGCAAATATCTTGAAAAACATGAACTAAATATATTTAAATTATATTAAGAAAACATCTATCAGAAGTTGCCAAAAGTGATTTTAGCTTCCACCACTACAGGGCAGGAAAATGTATAAATCTGTTTTGTTAAGCCAAGTGACTCAAAAATCAAGTCAGTGCATATTTGTTAAAAATACGATTGCATAAGATTGGACTTGAGGGACAACTGATGTTTGTTTTACTAGTGTTTTTTTTGTTTTTTGTTTTTTTTTCCATTAAACTTATCATCGTGGACACAAGCATCACCAAGCCAAATTACAGGTCAGCTCTGTGGAGATGCGAGCCAGCTCACATTAAGAGTGCATATTTTCCGAGATATTTTGGAGTAATTAAAATCTCCATGAATAAACACAAGATAGAAGTTTAATGATTTACAGTGGAACATTCCTGATAAAGTGTTAACATCTCCATGGCAACAAGCAGGGGGCACACACACACATATGTATATAGGGGTATATAAGGTTTTATGTCATTTTGTGTAGTGCAGACAGAGGGGTGGGTGTGTAGTTTTCAAATTTCAAAATTGGGGATCAAAACAAAAATATATAGTACATATATGTATATGAGCTGCATAACTTTTCTCCTGTAGCAGCAGTTTTTAATGATAAATTGACCTAAAGTTGTTGAATCCAGATGAAGTGATTTGTCTCATTTCTGACCTTTCCTGGCGCTGGTTTGTTTGTCCGACAGAAAGAAAACAGTGGCATAAACTCACCACTGAGGCAATAACTCCCTGGGAAAGGTTAACTCTGTCACTTATGGACCTGCTGCTTTCTATATAATGTAATCAGCAGCAGGCACATTCTGATAAGAAAACTCATGATTTTTAAGACTTTTAGGCAGAGACATTTGTACCTTCAGTCCATAGTGGTGTTTGTAGTAGTGGTCTGTTTGTAGTAGTGGTCTGCAATATCACCTGCTAATGTTCTCTAGTTTGTAGTGTGGCCAGGGAATCCAGTAAATGAACACCATAGTTAACTGGAGACTAAAAGCAAAGTAACACATTTGAATCCCTTGAATCATCATTTTAATACTCTTACTTACACAACATAGAAATGTGGACAGGCTTGCTTTGTGCAAATGTGTTTTTTATTGCAAACAACAACAATCAGTGAGACAACTTTATGTTTGATGTTCCATTCTCATGTTCCTCTTTCCTGAAGTGCTCTGCAGCCGTGTGAGTGAAGTGCCTCTCTTCTGTCTTCATAACAGTCAAAGCCACTGAAGAAATAATGTGCTGTGACCCCGAGGTAGTTTTCATTACTGAGGGACGTCCAGTAATCTCCAGTTAGCTCTGTGTTTGTGTGCCCCAGCGCCTGATGTACTAACGGCACACGAGTACTAGGACTTTTGAACCGTGCCGTACTCAAGCACGATGGTCTAGGGTTCTATAGCACAACTCTTACATTTATAAAGGAATAAATGCAGACGCTTAATGCCATCCTGCTGGACAATTCAGACAAAGCAATGTCATCTCCATGGAAACAAGCATGCGGCAGGGCCTCCACCAGAAAAGTTACGTAGTGCAGTTTGATGGAGCTTTAACCATTCTGGATCTTTCTTTAATTTATATCCGGCGCATGGGCCAAAAGTCTGAAGAGCTGTTTGCTTAGCTGCCTCTCAGCCTGTTCAGCTCTCATGTTAAGCCCCATGTTCACTGGCCCATAGTGAAACACAGGCAGTGAAATACAGGCAGTGACATCATAATGCAGGGATTTGGTGTTCCCTGGAACGCACTGAATCTTTAATGTTACACTCTGACCTCCTCGCTCAACCACGCTGCTCCGGTTTCACCAAATGTCCCAAAAACAGGTCCAGTTTTGTCCAGAGATTGTGCCCGGAGGTAGAAACTATAGCAAAAGTAACAGTTCAAAGTATGTAAAAAAACATGATGCCAACTCAGAACTGCCATTTTGTACTTGGGCAAGACACTGCATTCACTTGGTCTATTTATTAATGTAGTTTGAGCTTTAAATGTACAGCGATAGGAGACTGGCAGAAGTATTCATCAATGTAAAGTTGTACTTCACCACTACAGTGTTTGTTAATGGGGAATACATTAAAGGGAGATTAGTTAGTTGTGTATTTTTCTGCAGAATGGCATTAAAATGATCTAAATGGAGATGAGCATGTTTTTACACACACACACACACGCACACACACACACACGCACACACACACACACGCACACACACACACACGCACACACACACACACGCACACACACACACACGCACACACACACACACGCACACACACACACACGCACACACACACACACGCACACACACACACACGCACACACACACACACGCACACACACACACACGCACACACACACACACATAAATATATATTTTTTTCCAGCAAGAAAAACACTTGCAAATGAATAAAAGCATAATATGTGTTCAGGGCCTGTGTACAGTGGAACATTCCAGGTAAGGAAATCTCCATGGAAACAAGCAGACGGTGGACAGCCCCATCAGATATCTTTAATAATGCGTAACATTTTGAAACAACTTAACTAAATTCTCCCTGAAGTCTCTTGTTTATTTGAGTTCATAGAGCCAAAGGAGAAAAGTGGCCTGTATATTTCCCTTATCTTCTAAATAAATTGCACGACTTTGGCAAAATATAACATAAGTATCCGATAGCGACCGTTTCCACATTGTTATGGCGCTTCCTCAGCTCTGGTGCCGACTTCCTCCGGCGCCCGGGTAAACGTGGCGTGACGTTGACGATGAGGAGCCTCGACACTTACACGGTGATGAGATGAGTGCAGCTCTGGAGAGGCACAGGGGCCCTCGGTGGAGCAGCCAGGCACAGACAGGAGCCCGGAGCTTTTAAAGGGCCCTCCTGGTCCCGCTGAGTGCACGAGATGGACAAAAACACTGGAAAGTATCGGACACGCTTGATTCTGATTATAGCTTTAAAGGCAGTACATGACACTTTGGACTGATATTCCATTATAAACAGACAATTGTTGGATTTTGCTACTTTTTCTCATACATGGGTTTCAGGATGATGAGAAATAAGGGGAATTGTTATAGTAATTAACAATTATTATTATTTTTTATGGTGAAAAAAAGCTGAAATGAATGCTCCGCACGAATTTTGAGGTCCGAGGTCCAGCTCCAGCTTGTGGTGCCTAAAACGAGGCTTAAATCCAGGGGGGACAGGGCCTTCTCTGTGGTCGGCCCTAAGCTCTGGACGCTCTGCCCCTCCATGTCCGAACTGCCCCCACAGTCGAGTGTTTTAAGTCTCGTCTTAAAACCCACTTTTATTCTCTGGCTTTTAACACCGCGTGAGTTGTGTGGTCCTCTGTGTCTTTTATTTATTTATTTTTTATTGTATTTTATGGGTTTTTATTTATTTATCGCTATCTTATGGCTTTGCTCTTATTTGATTTTACTGGTTTATTGTTTTAGGACTAATATGTTTTAATCTCTGTTTAATGAGTGTTTATATATTATTATTGTTGCTTTTAGTCTGTATTTGTGCAGCACTTTGGAAACTGTTGTTTATGAAATGTGCTATAGAAATAAAGTGGATTGGATTGAATAGCTTTATGCTTGTCTCCATGGAGATGCTTTTGCTTTATCTGCAATGTTCCATAGTATAAACCTACAGCATCTATCATCATGAATACAAGCAGGTGACTCCACTAGGACAAGTTACAGGTCAGATCTGTGTAGAGGTGAGCCTGAACACTTGTAAAGATATTTAAAGAGATGGATGGAAAGATATATGTGTATTTAAAAGTGCCATACAGTGGAGTATTTCTGGAATCACCATGGAGACAAGCAAGTATCTGACCAGAACTGGATGAGCTGGGAAACATCTTCACTTTTGTCCACTTTTTATGGATCCTACCTCGACGACATTTAATATATTAGATAATAAAAGCAGAAATTAAACATGGCACAGGTATAAAAATGATAAAAAAACAATGTTCAAACTGGTTGGAGACTGCGTGGGTGGTACAGAACAAGCTCCGCGCACAGTTGTTCTTTAGAGAAGGTGTCCAAATCTCATAAAAAGTCATTTCAGATGCGTTTTCTGACATCATGCGACCGCAGCGATACCAACAGAGATTATGGCGCTGATCTTCCGGATTACCATCGGATCGCGCCGTCCAGCTGTCCGCTCGCGTATCTCCTCCGCTACTTTGCGAGCGAAATTAAGAAAAGCTCTGAAATAATCCCTTTTTCCTGGAACACCTCCCCTCTACCCCCATGTTAAAAAATGTCACCCAGACTCCGAAATGCTAACCAGATGTTTCACAGCCACCGGTCGGAGGTGTCCATTATCGAGCTTTTACAACATCCAGCAGCAGCACGTGTCTACGGCGTATTTGCTTTAGTCCTGAACTATCTTCTCGGAGCAGAAGTCACTCAAGGATGGAAAGTTCTCAGTTTGTACTTGGAAAAACAATCCGAGCATACCAGACGGGACTATAGATATATATTTGTGATTATCATACCTGGCTGTAATTTGTTGAAAAGGGCTCGTAATCATAACTTACTCTGGTGTTTTGCTTTTGTAATTGGACTCCTCGTGCTAAGAACGATGAACTTTGAGCTCGTCTGCAAACTGTTCCCATGCGCGATCTGCAACGGCAAATAAACCAAATGGGGAAATCTATTCTATTACATTTATTACTGTAGCGGCCACTATCACGACCTTACATGGGCTCTCTTAGATTTTGGCAAAAAACACAAAAAACCCCCCCAAAAACCCCAAACAATTTACTATACGTGACAAAAGACAACAAATTAAAGATGCACTATAACTTTTCTGATGTAGGATCCGTGCCTTGCTGCATTATCTCCATGGAGACGATATTACTTTGCTCGTCATGTTCCACAGTATGCATTTAAACTTCTATATTTTGCATTTATTCGCTCCAAAATACCTTTAAAATACCTTTAAAAACATGATTTGAGATGAGCTGTAACTTGGGCTTGTCTCCACGGAGATGGGACACTTAATGCCGTACTGTGGGACATTCCAAGCAAAACAACAAGCAAAAAAGACACACCAGAAAAGTTCACCTTTAAGATTTTTCTTCCAATAAAGCAGCCAGTGATAAACTTAATAAAGTGGAATGACTCAAAAATGTACAAAAGCGCTAGCACCCACTTTTTAGGCTACATTGGTCATAGTTTGAGTGACATTTAATCCTGATGTACACTTGGATCCATCCTGTTCTAGTCCAGGTTTAGTTCTAGATAAAAGGGCAATATTACACTATTTTCCTCATCAAAAAACATACCTGGAGTTTTGTTTTGTTTCATTCACACAGGCCACGTTTACATGATGTTTTTTTAAATTCCAAATGAAAGTATTTTTAATCGTAATTAATGTAAATGGGGAAACAGTTTATACACAAACCATTCATTTAGGCTGAGTTCTTCTCTTAAACAGAAAACACTTTGTTCCACCTTGTGATGTCATGTGGTAATACAGAAAATGCTTCACTGTGTTTTTAAACTCCACACACTTTCATTTTGATTATTTCAGACCGGGAATATCCAATCTCTACTGAACAAAAGGTAAAATGTAGTTGTTAACTTTAAAAACTACTGCTATATGATATCATAAGGAACAGAAAAATTGGAGCTTTGGAGAAAAAAATAATAAATTAAAAAAATAA
>KN496172.1:0-11493 GCA_000787155.1 Scartelaos histophorus | reverse complement strand
CTTCTGCCGTGGTGAGGTGGGGACCCTGCACATCTAAGGAGAAGGCTCTTGTAATTGTTGAAGGTTCAGAAGTTAGCAAAAAACATGATTTTATTGTTGTGACTCAAAAGTGAGGCCACATGTAGGTCATGCAGTGATATGCACTGTGAGGTTAAGCAAGAAGAAGGTCTGCAAACATGTTTCTGTGTAGGGTTCAACCACGTGCTTTGCATGGTTTGTGTAATTAGAAATGCATGGGTCAGATCGCGCCTTAGTGACAATGCAGTGATGTGGTCAAAGGTCCTGCGTGCCCTACCAAATGAGATCTGATTTCTTTCACTCACATAAAATGTATTTGATAAACAGAAAAGAAAAAACCCAAAGAAAGCTTGTAATATTGTATCACTGAATGTCAAAGAAAAACAGTTGTCCAAACAATGCCCCACAGATGACAGGCCACACTCAGGCAGCCACAGCCCATAGACACATGGAGTTCACCACTGATACTAGCCAGTGGCAGGCGTTTAGCACCAAACTGTCTCATGCATGGCATCAATGCATCACTGGTTTATGGACAAAACTAACCCTAAAGCTGAACGTATTAGCTGCAAATGTGTTGTCTCTTTTGGGGTCTTGCTCTCAGTTTTTTGACAAAAACGGGAGATCATAGAGATGAGATGTGACTCTGAGAGGCTGCACAGATTGTGTTTATTGTGGATAGTGACCTTTATGGGGCAGTTTGAAGCCTTAAATTCACAAGGTTTAATAAGCCAAATTTTGTTGTCAGCCCCTTGGGACTAGATTATTTGAATACACACAAAAAAATAATAATTAAAAAATCCCATACAATATAGAAGGATATAGCAAATATAGAACAGCTACATTTCACTGTCAAAAATGTAGCTGTCCATCATGATGACCCAAAAATGCTCCTTTGGGAATGCTAATGGCCTATGGGAGAACACTGGATAAGGAAGGTCTCTCTAAAGTCCCAGAGGTCAGATATCCATCCTCAGAAGGAAAAGTGTAGAAAAGTGTCAATATGTCGCCATTAGATAACTGGGCCCTGATTTGTGGTGCCCCAGGGGTCAATCCTGAGTTTTTCAGTCTCTTAACTATAAATCTGTCCTCAGAAGGAGATTATTCATTTGTCTGTAAGTTAGTCTGTAAATTCTATAATTCTGAACAACACAAATCTCTGGTTCTTGCCCTAAATCAGCTTCATAAATGTTAAACATGTGGGGGGCTACTGAAAGCCAAATGGTGCCAGCTCATACATCCATCCATCCCTAGTGTCAGTCTCCAGACAGTCTGTGGCTAATTCTCTTTTCATGGTCTTCATTACGACCTGTCAGGACATAAATTGACAGTAAATTGCCTTGTTTATTAACAAGGCCTCAAACAGCATCTTTAAACAGCACCCTGTGCCCTCACTACCTCCCCCTCTTTAACAGTGACCAAGAGGATCAATTAAGACGCAACAGAAAATGAGGCTGAGCTTGAACAATTCCCTGTTTCACTTTCACACTGACATTCACACACCCACAAGCCCCCACACATCCACAACCCAGTTTTAATGTGACTCCTAAAACATTATGTCTTCTCTTGATGACCCCCTTTCAAGACCTATTCAGACAGATATACTTGCTTGCCTCACATTTGAAGCCAGGCCATGCTTGATGGAGCACCACATCAGCTTGACTCAGAGGCTTGGCTGCGGCCTTTGCCATATAACACAGTAATTACTAGATCAAATCTGTTCAAACTGGAGAAACGCTGTTCTGTGATCCCTCCTATACCAATCAGCACACCGAGGTATGGCCGCCCAACTATAAATTGCCAACTTAATTAAAACCAGGACCTCTCTGTCATCTAATTACAGGGAGAAAAGGTTATTGCTTCAATGCAATTTTCCAAATATGATTCCTTCACAGTTATTAAAGGCTGCAGCGTCGTTTATTGTTTCAGATTTTTCAATATGGAAATGGCCCCAGTGACAGATGTAATGACTCGGGGAAAACGCTTCATTTTGATAGTGGCCCGCACAGCCATTTGTGTAAGATAAGTGGACCGGGCAGCAGCAGGGAAATGTCACCAGAGGCGTCCCATGATTGCCTCCACTTTACAGTTGTCATTAAACAGAGCAAAGGTTCCTATTCTCCTATATGGCAGCGATGAGAAGTTTATTAATCTGTCCTCAATAGTAGAGCTTGTGAGTTATTACAACTATGGAAAAAAATAGGAAAGGAAAAATAGTGGGAGTAGGGCCTGTGACACTGTTCTGCATTGTTCTGCTAAATGTTATTATTATTCTCCCAGCCTTTTCCATGTAGGTGGAGAGTCCCTGCCCCAAGTGGAGGAGTTCAAGTATCTCAGGGTCTTGTTCATGAGTGAGGGGAGGACGGAGCGGGAGATTGACAGGTGGATCGGTGTGGCTTCTGCAGTGATGCGGTCGCTGTACCGGCCCGTTGTGGTGAAGAGGGAGCTGAGCCGAAAGGCAAACCTCTCGATTTACCGGTCAGTCTACGTTCCTACTCTCACCTATGGTCATGAGCTCTGGGTAGTGACCAAAACGATGAGACTGCGGGTACAAGCGGTCGAAATGAGCTTCCTCTGCAGGGTGACTGGGTGCTCCCTTAGAGATAGGGTGAGGAGCTCAGTCACACGGGAGGAGCTCAGAGTAGAGCCGCTGGTCCTTTCATGTCGAGTGGAGTCAGCTGAGGTGGCTCGGGCATCTGGCCCAGATGTCCCACTGTGAGGAGGCCCCGGGGAAGACCCAGGACACGCTGGAGGAACTATGTCTCCCGGCTGGCCTGGGAGCACCTCGAGGTCCCCTCGAGTTGCTGAAGGAAGTGTCTGGAGTGAAGGAAGTCTGGGAGTCCCTGCTTAGACTGAGGCCCCCTCAACCCGGCCCTGGATAAGCGGAGGAAAATGGATGGATGGATTCTCCAAGTTTGTTCTTCTTGCTTTTTTTATATATATTATTTTGGTGGTTGGTAAAGAGAAAAAACAAACTCTTTAATGGTGTCTAATGTTAGGCAAAGCCTATGCTTTTTCCCTTTTTCCCTCTGGGTTTGGCACAGGGAACATTGGTCCTTGCTTCCTTGAAATAAACAACTGCATTACATATAAATTAGAGGGAGGATTTTACTTAATGTGCATGTTTTGGGTTGCATTCACATTTTAGGTATTGCCTGCACTACAAACTTAAAATGTATTTTATTCTACTGTAACAGAGGCAAAGGGCATCAAGAGGCCTATGAATAGGGGACACTAATACTGTGTGTCTGCCACCATAGGGTTTTCTTAATTACATTAAACAAATGCCATCTCTTGTGGGTATGTAATGTCATGGCTAACAGAACACCCCAGGAGATGCCCACCCCCATCCTTTGAAATATTCATGTCGAATGCCACTCGATCTAAGGCTGGTTCATTCTCCAAATATTCCTATATATTGTGTAATAAATCCTATAAAATATCTACTGTACGTGTGCAATGAAAGTAAGTGAAGTAAATGCTCAAAGTATAGTAAAGCATAGTATATACTACGCTCTTTAACTATTCCACAATTTTTTTTTTTTTTTACAAAAAGTAATATATTCAATCATAACTGTAACAACAAAAACAAAAAAAAAACAAGTATAAATTACATAATTTCTACACAACACACTGATTCAATTTGACCTGGCAGGACTGATTTAAATACATTAACAATTCATTAATTAAATAAAGAGGCTAGTTAGCCCCAGGGCCCCTTTATAATCATAAACTGGGGTGTACTATTTATGCAAAGCAGCAAAGTGCCATGTGCTGGCTTATTATGCTAATGATGAATGGCAAAATACATGTTTCCCCTGCCTATGACGGAGGATTAGGCATGGCAGTGTCAGCAAGTAGTTTCCAGGGTACAGAGTCTGCTGCTTCCTATTACAGCCTGTTGGGATGAATATGAGTAATGTGATTCTTTAAGTCCTCATATAGTTATGATCCTTGGCCTGCGCCTCACAAATGAATTCCTGTGCGTTGCAGAAAACATGTCATGCAGAGTTTGTAAAACAGGCCACCTCCACACTCCAGCACAAAACTCATTTTAGAATTCAGTAAAGGTTCAATTAGTCACTGCTTCCTGCAGCAGGAGGCTGCAGTCCAAATCCACTACCACTGACCTGCCTGGATTTAAGAGCAAATGTGTCTGCTATCGGTATGGGGAATCCCTCAGTCATCCTGACAGGTTACATTGCAGAAGAAAATTTATACAGTACACAGACTTTAATTTTTGTTTAGGACCATTCACTCCTAAAATTATAGCCCCTTTTAATAGCCCAGTATGAAATAAAAGTTATTGTTAACCACGGTGTTCCCTCATCATAGCTTTCTGTTACTTATTTGTATTTCAATTGATTCATGCATGTTTGAACAATCCTGAGTTGCCCTGCTTGAGAGCTCATAAAAGTTCTGCTTTCACCTACCCTCTATCCCCACCCATTTCTCTTGTGATTGTTGAAAATAAATCAAACTCCAAGTAGGGTTTGAATGGTCAAAAATATTGAATTGCTTGCTAGGGAAATGCCACAATGCACATACTGCCATTAGGCCTGTTAATGGTATCATTAACAAGGAAGTCTTTTCTCAGATCAAGCTAGATGGGCCTGACTACACCCCGCTTGTCTAATTTTGCCTTTATTGAGTGACTAATTAACAATTTTACATATAGATGAAATGAATGACATTTTACAACCTTACTTCTATCCTCACATGCATTTTCCTCTATTTTCATTTTAATTGGTCTGTTTCCTGTGTTTGATTTTCCTGTTAGTTTTTTTAGGTTCTACCAGATCTCTTTGGCATTTTCTTTTGAATTATTAATGTAATTAATGAAAAAGGATGCTTTGGCCTTTCTAATCTCCATTATGAGTTTGTGTTTTAATGTACCATGATCTCCTACCATGATCTTTCTTACTTTTGAGAGCTATTTTGAGAGCAAGAAACCATAAGAAACCATATATCTCCATTTGACCTGGGCAAGTTTTTAGCATGACCTGGTCTGGATTAGATTTTTCTCATGAAACCATTTAAAATACTCTTAAGCTGTGCCATAAAGGAATTGCAACTATTTTCTGATCCCTCAATGATTTGTGGAAGATCAAATTTATGTTGTTTTAATTCTTACATTTTTTTCTTTGTCATTTTAATTAACATTAAAATCTCTTATCAATATTATTTCATTATTGACATCACACTATTCGAGCAAAACATTTAATTTATCATAAAAAACAAGGTAGTGTCGCTATGGTAGTTTCACTATGGTAGTGTCACTATGGTAGTGTCACTATGGTAACGGCACAATGGCAGCGCAACGTAACAGTGGTAATGGTTGCTAAGGTAACATTGCTATGGTAACCATTGCTATGGTAACAGTCACTATGACAGCATCACTAAGATAGGGCCACCAAGGTGGCATCACTATGGTAACGCCACTATGGTAACGCCACTATGGTAACGCCACTATAGTAACGCCACTATAGTAACGCCACTATAGTAACACCAATACAGTAACACCAATACAGTAACAGCAATATGGTAGTGCAACGTAACGCAGCTATGATATTGGTTGGGGTAAGGTAAGGTCATTAAGGTAGCTGCATTAAGGTAGCTGCAATATGGTAACGTCACTATGGAAGCGCCACTAAGGTAGCATCACTAAGGTAATATCTCTATGATAAAACAACTACGATAACACAAATACAGTAACGGAACTATGATAACGCCACTACGGTAACGCCACTATGGTAACGCCACTATGGTAACGCCACTATGGTAACGCCACTATGGTAACGCCACTATGGAAACGCCACTACGGTAACGCCACTACAGTAACGCCACTACAGTAACGCCACTACAGTAACGCCACTACAGTAACGCCACTACAGTAACGCCAATACAGTAATGCTAGTATGGTAGTGCAACATAACGCAGCTGATATTGGTTGCTATGGTAATGGTTGCTGTGGTAGCAGTTGCTATGGTAAGGGTTGCTATGGTAACAGTCGCTAGGGTAGCGTTATTAAGGTAGCCACAATATGGTCACGTCACTAAGGTAGCGTACCTAAGGTAGCGGCAGAAAGGTAGCTGGAATATGGTGACATCATTATGGAAGCGTCAGTAATGGTTGCTAGGGTAATGGTTGCTATGGTAACACTTTCTATGGTAACACTCGGTCAGGTGGCGTCATTAAGGTAGCTGCACGAAGGTAGCCGCAATATGGTAATGTCACTAAGGTAGCGTCACTAAGGTAGCGTCACTAAGGTAGCGTCACTAAGGTAGCGTCACTAAGGTAGCGTCACTACGGTAGCGTCACTAAGGTAGTAACGGCTTCTATGGTAACAGTCGCTAAGGAAAGGTCATTAAGGCAGCTGCACTAAGGTAACTGCAATATGGTAATGTCACTATGAAAGCGTCACTAAGGTAATATCACTATGATAAAACAACTACGATAACACAACTACAGTAACAGAAATATGGTAATGCCACTATGGTTAGGGTTATGTAACATAGTTATGCTAATGATTGCTATGGTAACAGTTGCTAAGGTAGCGTAACTAAGGTAGGGTCACAAAGGTAGCAAAGGTTGCCATGGTAACAGTCACTAAGCTAGCGTCATTAATGTAGATGCACTAAGGTAGCTGCAGTATCGTGAGGTCACTAAGGTAGTATCATTATGGTAGTCGTAACGATTGTTATGGTAACAGTTGCTATGGCAACAGTCACTATGATAACAGTCATATGGTTGCGCCACTATTAATCAATTAATGAATTCATTATTGCCTTGTATATATCCCCTTTCAAGACACCCAAAGCAGTTTTCTGTTCATTGTTGATTCACTCCACACTCAGTGGTGGCTACTATTGCAGCCACAGCTGCCCCAGGGCAGACTGACGGAAGTGAAGCTGCCGTCAGCTCCTGATTTTTGCTGCTGGTTGGGAGATCGGATTACAGCAGTAATGATGGGTTATATGGGTTATACATTTTATCGCCTGGTTCCGAGCTCTAGGGGTGGCCCGTGTGAAAGTCAATAACATTTCCCATTTCCCTTAGTCTGTAATAAGCGTTTGTTTCTATTTTTACATGGCTTCACTCTCTCTCATGTGGGTCCCCAGTTGCAACGTGGCGCCTGAAAACCTTCTATTCTTGTCGACGTCCCGTTAACCAATAATGGGGATGATGGCACGAGACGAGGCTGGACCAAGCCTCCAGCTGAGGACGTGATTGGCTGCGCACGCGCTACGCAAAGCCGTCAGGAAATAGCGCCTCGGCCGCATCCCTCTCTTTGGAAAAGGAATAGTACAGACTACTGCCCCAAAGCATTTGTGAGCTCTAGAGGTGTTTTCATGCGTTTTGTAAGTACGGACACAGGTGCGCGCCTGGTGCTTGTCCGTGGAGCTTGGAGCTGCCGCTAGGTTAGCTACATTGTTTTAAAGAGGCAGTAACTGTGGTGCAGGGAAAGTGGGAAAAGGGGCTATTAGCTTTTTCTATTAGCTTGTGGTTCAGTGGAGTGGAGGCCCAGTTAGATCCAGCCTCGACCTCAGAACACCTCAGCCCATCTCATGGATGTCTTCACTTGCGCCTTAGTGGTGCTTTTATGCACTAGTGCGGCGAGTGGGAAGCCCATGGTCCGAAAAGAAAGAGTCATCAACGACCCAGAGACTATGAGACAAGCCCACGAAGATAATAAAAGCTTTCAGTTCGACCACGAGATATTTTTGGGCAAAGACGAAGCCAAAACATTTGACCAACTCACACCAGAGGAGAGCAAAGACAGGCTTAGGTAAGCGCCACTGGCACCGTCATGATTTGGTGTAAAGGGGAGCAGGGCGCACCCCACCCCCTCATGTTGCATGTTAAACATCAGCAAACTAAATGAACAGTGCGTGAGAAAATCTGCATGTTAGGAATTGTAAGATCCATTATTTTAGTACAAGCACTTAACACACGCGTCTTGCGTCACACATGGGCTTAATTCTACATTAATATTAAAACAAATATAGCTGGTTAGGTCTGAAATGAATAGTGTGGCAGACTAGCGGTATTAATCCAAGTACAGAC
The DNA here is from genome assembly GCA_000787155.1 of Scartelaos histophorus. Taxonomy (NCBI): domain Eukaryota; kingdom Metazoa; phylum Chordata; class Actinopteri; order Gobiiformes; family Gobiidae; genus Scartelaos; species Scartelaos histophorus. Next base: position 3,408 of record KN496172.1, on the reverse strand, counting down.
ACAATCTTTATATTGTCCAAGGCCCTAAGGTTTGAGAGATCAGAGTTGTGATGTCAGCATCTGTCACTTGCTGATGTGCAGTGGGTGGATCCTGTAACATCCCAACGTGGCAGCCCACGTCTAAGAACACTTTACTAAATTATGGTAACTTCTCCCTCACCAAAAACGGCAGTTTTTAGAGGAAAGGCGTGCAAGTTGACAGAATGAAGCGTTTCTTTTATGATCTTTAAATAGTTCAACACATATTTTTACAACCTTCCATATTCGTAACATCCATAGAAATGCCTTGATGCTTCACAATTTCACGTTATTCTTGATAGGCATAATCATATATTAGGTTTTATGTGTGCACATTGAAATAGAATAGGTTATATGAAAACTACTAATCCCAGAGTAACTGAGGCTATTGGTTACTCCAGCAGTATTTTTCAATACTAAAGCCAATAATTGTGTGTTTTATATTTTCAGTAAAATTGTGGAGCGTATTGACCTCGATGCAGATGGCTTTATAACTACTACTGAACTGAAGGCATGGATAAAACGTGCCCAAAAACGCTATGTGTATGAAAATGTGGCAAAGGTTTGGACCGACTACGACCTCAACAAAGACAACAGAATTTCATGGGATGAGTACAAACAAGCAACCTATGGATATTACCTTGGTGAGTATTTTAGTGGTATTAAATGGTGCAGGTTGCTTTCTGCTAATATGAGAAACTTCTTATTATCAAATTAGCCAACCCAGAAGAGTTTCAGGATGCATCTGATCAGTTTAACTTTAAGAAGATGCTGCCTCGTGATGAAAGAAGGTTTAAGACTGTGGACCTGAACAATGACAATGTGGCGGATAAAGAGGAGTTCACTGCCTTCCTTCACCCAGAGGAGTTTGACCACATGAAAGATATTGTGGTCCTGGTAAGTCATATTAAACCACCAAATATATAAGAAATCCTTAGTTTTGCCATTTTCAGTCTAGCAAGAAGAAATTAAAATGCCTCTGAGATATGACCATGTCTCTATTGTAGAATTATTAATTAGTGCTTAACAGCACTTGGTTTGGTTTGTATTTTAATCTTTTTAACTTTCCTTGACGAATAAAATTTGCACTATCCAATGATTGCATGGCAAATATCTACATCAATGTTCTGTGCTTCTGTGTTCATAAAACTTGTACTACCCATTTGGAGTTAATTATTGATCTCTCATTTTAATTGCACTGGTGTCACACAATGTTGTGGCCCAGCACAGGGACTCTGAGTGTCACGAGATTATTTCAAGATATACATTTAGAATTATGACACTGCATCATTTTTTATTTAAAACCATATATTTTAGTGGTTAGAGTTGTTTTGGGGGCTACTGGCTTTGAGGACCCCTATGGCCAAAGCTATATTGGTTCTTGTTGATCACTTTCCCTAAAAACGTTGATTTTCTGTCCAGTAAAAACATTGATTTCAAGCAAACAGCCAACCTTGGGAGTGGACTGCTGAAGACGCACAAAGGACTCGGCTCTGGTGCAATTTTTAGTAATATTAACATTGGTGTTTTGGCCCATGTTAAAATAAATGTATAACAGTCGTAATTTTATTTATTTATTTTTTTGATAATGGCAAGGTTGCAAATGTGAGGATGCAAACAATGCCATAATTGGGCTCTGTGTGGCAGCTCAGCTGTAAGATTAACCTAATGCCATTTGCACACATTACTCTGTGTGACATGTTTCATGTACAGTAAGGGAAAGGTCGACCTTTTGTTGACTCTAATGACATCATTAACTTGTTTTGAATGCAGGAAACCCTGGAAGATATTGACAGAAATGGTGATGGACATGTCGATGAGGACGAGTACATTGGTGAGTTCAAAACTCATCTCAGATCTGATTTAAAGAGTTAAGTGATCAACATTAACCTTTACTAATGTTATATTCACTTCAGCGGATATGTTTGCTCATGAGGAAGGCGGCCCTGAGCCAGACTGGGTCAAAACTGAACGGGAGCAGTTTTCTGACTTTAGAGATTTGAACAAAGATGGGAAAATGGATCTGGACGAAATCCGCCACTGGATCATGCCTCAAGACTACGACCACGCTCTGGCTGAAGCCAGGCATTTGGTCCACGAGTCAGACCAGGATAAGGTAAGACAAAGGTTGTAAGAACACACATGCTGCTGGAAGTTGGGTTTGTAATTATCAGAAAAAAATTGCTTTTATTTTTCTTAGGATCAAAAATTGACTAAGGAAGAAATCCTTGAAAACTGGAACATGTTTGTGGGAAGCCAAGCTACCAACTATGGAGAGGACCTCACCAGGAACCATGATGAGCTTTGAGAGGAAAAGACTATTTGAAATGTCTTTGCCAACCACCACCACCCTCCTCCACAGGGACAGGATTACACTGTGACTCGGAGTGAGAGGGGGTCTGGCCTCGTCCTTCAACTAAACTAAGGCTGCCATTATAGATCATGTTTCTGACATTCAGGGAATGAACTGGTCCTAATGGACATGTTTATCAACAGTGGTGCCTTTAGTGTCTCTGACATCTGTAGATGGAGTTTTAGATAGAAATGTGAAACTGCAGCTCCAACAATGACTTTTTATTTATTTATAAGAGGGATTGGGGAAAGTGTTACTGTTCAGCAATGATTTCTCAGAGGCGTTAGCATATTTTTAAAACTTTTTTTTCTTGTGAAATGATGTCTGCTTTTTATTATGATTTTATGATCTGTTTCTTTCAAGACCTGTGAACTTTTCTTTGGTGTTAAAAATATGAATTTAGAAGTCTGCCTATATATGTGTGATGTTTACTTTGCTTTATACTTTTTATCTGTGTTAAACTACAGACTGGAACACTACACTCTTACACTCCACACAAGTGTTCTAACCACTGAGAGACTGTCACCCCGGTAAACACTTACTCTGATCAGAAGTAATAATAAAATAGTTTGGACACAAAACGCTCATAAGTAGAGATGAAAAAGTGGTCTCTATAAAACCATTAGTGTCATCAGGTTACACAAATATTCCCCACTCTTTACTGCTGCACTCCACACAGTTCAGAGTGAACAGTGGAGACAGAGCTGGGAGGACTTTCCTTTGCTGCTGGCGGTCATTGCAGGACTCCTACATGTAACTGAGAAAGTGGATCTGCCACCCAGTGTGTCCCTGGTGTCTGCTCATGTGGAACATATGGATATATGTGTGCCAGTTAGCGGGGGAATTCAAGCAAGACCAATGCAATAAAACTCATTAGAAGAAGTATGAGACAGTCCTATGAATGTGTGGGATGTGTTATGTGTCTTATACTGGTTTTGTAACATCAATATAATCTTAGACATAGCCGCTGAAAGTGTGTGTGTGTAAAGTTATTTTAAAGGTTGTCGTCATTTAGACTAAGAACAAATGAAAAGTAA
>JACN01013121.1:0-21228 GCA_000787155.1 Scartelaos histophorus | reverse complement strand
CGCAGCTCTATCAGACAAGCTAATGAACCTTCTTGCTCAGTGGTTTGCCACGAGCTGCCGACCCATCAGTGTGGCTGAGGATGATGGGCTCGAGCTTGTTCTCCAGGCAGCCTCAGGTGACCCATCATACAAACTACCAGTGAGGCAAACTAACAGTAGGAGAATACATGAGCAGTATGATGCAGAGAAAGCCACAAAGGATAAAAACATGGTAGAGGTGGGGTGTGTAGCACTGACCACTGGACATCTGTCAACAACGATAACTACCTCGGCGTTACTGTGCACCTCATCGGTGCTAGCTGGGAATTTCACTCCTTCGCTTTAGATATGCAGTTATGTCATTTTAAATTACACAATTTAAAACTACTTAGCATGTAATTACAACGACATCACAAATTACCAACACGTTATGTTTGTCTTAAGAAACCTCTTCTCAAGGACTTACTTGTAGTCATTACTTAGGTAGCGCACATATTCTGAATGGGCCTTTTTAATCTAGATTAATCTAGATTAGTCTAGATTAATTTAAACATTTCAATGAGATTATCTAGATTAAAAAAAAAAAAATCTATGCCCACCATTAGTTTTTACTCATGGTTCAAAATCAGAAAATGCACTGCACTCTAAGATAATAATGAAGAACATTTTATTACAAGTATTATTCACAATAAATATGTCAGCAATACATGGGAGTTTTTTTTTGTCTTTGTACATGTATCTGACTTACTTACAATTCTCCTTCAAACTCACATTGAAACGATTACTGTTCCTAAATGCTACACCTTTACTGCTATATCTATATGTTGCTGGCTGATGACTTCTATTTTTCTATTTTGTTTTTAGGTTCAAAGCCATATCATTTTCACTTTAATAGTGCAATCTCTCAGCAGCGACTGTCAACAGCTCGCTACACGGGTTTCACTTTCAGATTTCGTCCTTGCTTGAGCGGGCAGTACATTCAGAGCCTCAATAAAAAAGTATATGTTCAAAATGTGTATCATCAAAGAAACAATAACAATTTGCACAGGCTTTGAGAACATTTTGCCTTCTCTAACTGACCAAAGTGAATGTTTGCCAAGGAAAAAGGCCTCATCTCTGTTTAGTAGAATTGCACATTGAGGAAACTGTAGTTATATTTTATTTTGCAGAGATTCTCCTACTGACATAGCTAATTAAAGGCCAGAAAACATTTTTGGTTCAGTAGGCACCAGAGGAGGTAAAGGGGAAAGTGGGGAGGGAGAGGCCAGTGCTGTGCTGGCTGGGTTAGAGTGGGCAACTGTTTCAGCCATAAAAGCCAACAAGCTCCAGTGCTTTTGTTAGCACCATCAGGGTCTAGTAGCCATACACATTAAGAGGCAATTGGACCTCCAAAACTGTGCAACAATCAAAAGTTTAAACTGAAAAAAATATATAGGAACAGTTTTAAAAGTGAGTGAGAAGTCTTTTGGGGAAGACCATTTAGGTCATTGCCAAAGAGGTTATGTATTTGCTCATGTTTCTGAGTCTGTGGGTGCCTGCTGGATCGGATCCTTAATTGGACAAAGACTCTTCTCCAGAACTGCACAAACATAAAAAATAGTTTGTGAGAATACTTCATGTGTAAAAGTGTGATTACACAATGTTAATCATTTTCCATTCTAAGCATACATATTGCTTATTTGTAACTGATTGTAACTCAATCCATCAACTCGTAAACGATGAGAGATTTGGGAGAGAGAATGAGCGTGGATTGAATGTGGTCTGCAGAGGATTTGAGCAGCTCGGAGCCATCATTGAGATTCTGGCGCTAATTTCCATCAGCATGACAGAGAAAAGGGAACGGCAACAACAAACCCCTTTCATCATCTGTGACTTTTGTTTCAGCGCCTGGTGCGCAGCATTAACTCACTGCCTATCTCAAAGCAGTCAAAGCATTTCTTCAATGCAATGAGTTTCATGGATTAAAATGTAATTTTCTGCTGTTGATGAAAATTCATTCTGTATAAACATGAGCGTGTTTATTGAGTTAGTGTTTGGGAGATTGGGGAATGGGTTTAAAGCATTTGCCACCAGCACCTCATTTGTAGACAGGGTATGTGATGTTTGCTTATTGCTCCTGCTCCTCGTCTGAGAAATGAGAGCATTTGCTAATTTAATTTTGATATGCACGTAACAGAATTTCTGTGAGCCTGTGCTATTGTTTACTGCAATGGAAGGTTCCACCTCAACAATACTTTGTGTACTTGTATTTATGTGTGGTTCTCTTACTTAAATAGCCAATGCTATTCAGTTAAGTTTGATATTAACATAAAAGCTGGCGATGGTAACCCCCCATACTCAGCACAACTTTATACTCATTCACATTTTCAGACTGACTGAAACATGGCTATTGTGCACTTCAATAAAGGCAAGTGTCTAGCTCAATGGACACAGTAGTATTAACTTTGAGAGTGAGATTCAAACTACTATCCTCCTGTATGGGAAGGAACAGTGCATACTTACTTTACTTTAATATCCCCTTTTCATTATGTATAATTGATTCAAAAACACGTATGGCTGTATTCGGTTTTGAGCAAACTGCAATATTTCTTATTCATCAGTCCCTTGAGTATTTCTGTTGGAATGTATGCTTTATGTAACATTGCAAACACACATGCCATTCCCTCATTATGTTCACTGAGGGAGCAGTGAGGTGAGGTCCCCTACCTCCACCGAGAGCCTATACGTAGTGACTGTGCTGCTGTCAGTGCACAGTAAACTGTGCCTGTGTCGTGCTCTGTTAGTAGACTCATGAGAGGGCTTATACAAATGTACATGTTATCTCTCCACCTCCTCAGTTTGGCTATTTTTCTTTGAAAATAATGAAAATCTTTGAACAGATAATTACAAGGAATCTTACATTTGAATACACATGTTAATTAAAAATGAGCCATAGAACTGTATAAGCATATCTCTCTTAACAAAGAACCTTCTGCTATTTCCATCATTATCATTTATATTATTTGTATTGTTCTGTGTATTCATCTGGCATATTATGAGTACAAGTTCCCTAACTCAAACTAATTAACCCTCACCCAAATCTGCATTTACCCATTTTCATCACCACTTTTCAACTGAGGACAAATACATTTAAATAAAGACCACTATAATGAAGAATAGTTCATTAAAAACTACACAATGTAGAAAATGCTGTGCTAAAACAAATTGCTGATTCAAATGCAGCAGGGCGTGTGGCGTGTGGTGGACCCCCACTCCAGGCTTTTAGCTAGTTATGGATAAGGTAATTGATTGCTCAGCCAGGTCAATGCGCTAACCTTCTGGTGATACTTTATCGATTGGACTTTTAACAGCGACTTTGTGCCTTGAACATAAATTAACGCTTGCTGACGTGCAAACTCAGTGCTGAATTAGAAAGGACTCGGCGCGTAGTAAGTAATGACAGCTCCGCGGCGGCCATCTTGAAAGTCATAACAGCCGTGTATTAAATATTTAAGTGGCCGAGGGGGGCTGAAAGGTTTCTAAGTGTTACCACTCTGGTCTGAGTATTGACTTATGTCCTGCTTAATGTTGGAACTGGCGGCGCAGTGTTTGACAACGCTGGTGCAGGGGGAAAATCTGATAAGCAAGCCACTCCGAACCCGAAATGTAATATGGCCCACACATTTGGCCCCCATTAAAAAGTGAACTGGGTAATCCAGGAGAGAGCCACAGCCAAGTGAGAATTGAGTTATAAACAGACTGCCTGTACAACTTTATTCTATCGTAATCACCATCCATCTTTTAATGTGATGTGGTGTCTAGACACGGGGTGAGACATGGCAGATAAAATGGCACTGACAGGTTTACAGTAACGCAATGATTGAAAAAGCATTATTTAAAATGTTAAGAAACTACACAACATTAAATGAACAGGGAAAGTTTGAAATAAATTTTATTTCAATTCTAAAGTTTTTGAAAATGGTTAAGCACAAAGCAAACGCACTGCAGCAGTGATCAAAATTAGACTTTGTTTGAAAGGATTATTTTGCCACGATAGTAAAATGTGTAATTTGAGTGAAATTCCATGAACACATAGCTAAAAAAATAAATCAAATAAAATATCACTTAAAGCAAACAAATGCTTGAATGTTAGATTTTTATGCTTTTTGGGGATATTATATTAACATTATTTTCTGATACTAATCTCAGCCAGAGTCACTCTTTGCCTAATCTTCATTTAAACCTTAACCCTAATCCTATAACTGAACTTTAAGTCACGTTGTCACAATCTTATAATTAAGGATTAAACTTCATGGGTACCTGTTTTTTCCCCATGAGGGAGGCTGGCCCCCAGGAAATGTGTTTCTACAGATTTTACATCCCACAATATGATAAATACCTATCCGCATACATACATACATACATACATACATACATACATACATAAGTACATAAATACATACATATAGATACGTACATAGGTGCATACATACACATTCCATACATACAAACATGAATAGATGTAAGATAAACTTTCTGATCTTAATGACACACCAATGTCACTATGTGGAAATAGAGCCTCTGAGTACAGACTTGAGATGAGTTGAGTAGAAGTGAAAGTGCACACTGCAGGGGGACAAGTGTCTTACATTGGTTTACATGTCCCAGACCAAATAGCTCACTTGTTAAAGGGAAGCAGGGGCGTCACTCTGGAGGAATCGGATCCACTCTTACCTTAGATCGGCATCACTGGCCTATCCATCTCTCTGACAGCTCGGGGCCATCAGGTGCCAAGGCCTGTGACATTCCTGACACCGGAGCGTGCACTAACACACACACACGCTGTACAGGAGCTCCGGGATGACACCCCCTTGACCCCGGTCACATCTGGGAGGGGGGGCGCAAACCCGATCTCGGAGAGCAGCCTGGGGGGTCGAAGGCAGGAAGGAACGAACTGGGGGCCCTTTCACTTAAGCTGATCCCTTCCATGCAACCCACTGACACTTACATATGAGGTCAGGATCGTAAAAAGCCAGAATGTACAGTTGCTGGGCTTGCAGGGGGTGGATGCATGGGCCCCCTGATTGCGTGGTTGGGGGTTGGGCAGCCTATTTGTATCTGGGCTGCGCTGACATGTTTGGGTGTTTGTGAGCTTGCTTGTACAGGTCTTGTCACTCCCGGTTGGGTTATGTGGCAGGAGGCTTTTCTAATGTGATGTTTGGTGAATGAAAGAAGCCTGACTCTGAGTACATACTATTGAATGCGGTTCTGAGAATTTGTATGAATGTTTACACGTGTGGGCGGTGGTGAAAGCAGGAGGCAGAGCTGCAACTAATCATACTCCCCCATTCAGATTTGTTATGTGGAATGCAGCGCCGGTGTATGTGTGGCTAGCTGCTAATGAAATAGCCATATGTGGACACGGCGAACATGACGGGCGAGTGTATCTTTACCATGTCTTCATTGGAGTAAATCCTGTCACTGGGAAAAAATTATTCATGTAATATTAATGCTTCTCCAGGGATTGAATAAATACAAGTATACACAAGAAATACGCAGGATGTAGGATAGGCACATAGCAACAGACTATATATTTAGTATTATCATAGGATTCATGCATGGAGCTCAAAGACTTATGAGGAATTGTGTTTAAATGATCAGCAAACATATTTCAGAAGATACGTGCAAAAAGGTCGATTTTTGCTAAACATTATGGACTCTGTGGATTCCGCAATTTGGCACCTGAGGACCCATCTCCAGGGTGGATCCGAGAGCTGGAGTCCATTTTGACACTTAAGCAAAAGTACCGATACCAGAGGAAAGAAATACTCACGTAAAAGTAAAACTACCGCATGAAAAAAATCTATTCAAGTGAAAAGATTAAAAAATCCATTTTAAAATGTATTTCAAGGGTAAAAAAAAGCATTTAGTGCACATTTTAAGATTTAATCAAACTTCAGATTTGATTGGTGCTGAATTTTGTTCATCAGAAACAAATGATTTCTTCTGTTTTTCTTTGTATATTTTTATTTGCTCAAACGTGTTAAAAATAAACCCCTCAGCCTTTTCAGCATTCCTAAAACAATAATAAAAAACACTTACTTTTCAGTCCAGTTCAAAAATAAAATGGAGTAGAAAGTACAGATATTTTCTCTTAAGTATCTGTACTTATCTGAAGTAAAAGTAAAAGTATTGTACTTCTTTTACTTCATTACACTGGTCAGGACAAGCACATCTGGAGGAATCAAACTACGATGCATGTTATACGGGTGATATCTGGTGTTGGTACATAATGGATAATAGGATTTTTGATTCCATTAAATCACTCTGACCTTTATTGTCCCCCAGAAGACTATATCCATCCAACCAAAATCTTTTGAGAAACAATTTTATATCAAAATCCTATCAATACTACTTAGTTAACGCGCCTTCATAAGTCTAGGACACATTCCACTAAGCTGCACATCGACCAAAGCGAGTCCTCAGAAATAATGCTCACAAACTGCCTTGTCACAGAACGGTGAGAGACCATCAAAATTCTGCGATACGCCATCAAAAATTGCCACTTTTTTGAGCATCCATTTAGTTTTTCCTTCCTCTCCGATCATTTTCTGCCCATTTCGTTCCTCCTCTTTGTATGCCAGGCGGCGGATGGTGACGACGGGATGGCTTGGATCTTTAATAGATTTGTCTTGGGCAGCACAAAGGGAGGAGAAATCGTTGTTAACATTATAACGTATCGATCGCTTCAAGTCCATTTCCCAAGGCCCTGTCAGACAGAAGCCATTACTCAGAGCAGTCAGACCTCCACCCCCCCGCCTCAGCCTCCTCTCCTCCTCATGTCTCCTGTGACAATGGCCGTTGACAGCGTTTCACTCTGTTCATTCTGCGTGACCCCCTGAACCCCGCATGTTTCCTGAGCCTCCACTTTACTCACACATCGAGTGTAAACATCTGGTACATAAACAAAGGGGAAGTTTACATTCACCTAAATATTCCAGTGTGCTGCTGCTAAAGGTCAGGGGTCGCGTATACATTTGAGTCCAAAAGTGACAGAATCCATCTTTCTTTCTTTTTCAGTACTTCATCATCGGATCTTATGCCAAATGTAAGACTAAACAGCGAGATGATGGCAATTTAACAAGCAGTTTGCATGTGGTATGGAGCATGTTCTAACAGTCTGTGGCATAAGTGCGTTCATAATAAAATAAAGAAGGATATCATCACAAAAAAAAGTTATTTCTATTCTTTGAATGTATGCAATTCCTGTGAAAAAGGTTCGTCAGGCTAACAGTGCTGTACCAGGGGAAATATTGTGTGTGGAAAAATGAAGCCCGTTTTATAAAAAAATCAAGCAAGAAATTGTTGTCAATGTTGTAAATTAATGCAGGTATTTACTTTTGATATTTGGATTTTCAAATTAAAATTGAACTATTAGTTTGAATCAAAGTTTTCATTATTTAACCCTCACACTTAGAGTCAGTTCTTGTGTTTTTTCATGCTCACAAACAATTTCCTCCAAAACACATCATACAAAATACAATACAGACCCGAAAGAATCAGATAATCAAATTAAAGTCAAAGTAAATGTAATTATTTAAATTATTTAGAGCTAAATCTGGCATGAGTTATTAGAGGGGGCATGATCTGAAAGAAATCAGATGATTTTACTGTTTGCATGACATCGTAATTGTCTAGAACTCAAAAAGTCTTTCCCAGCATATTTATCTTTCCTTCATTAGTTCGTGATTTTGCCGTATTTCTCTTGCTAAAACATGGACAGGTGTGAAAGATCAGAAAGAAATCAGATTACTTACATCAGATTGTGCATGCCATTTCAATAATCTCATAACTGCAAAAACCTGATAATGATCAGATTTCCGTTGTGCATGTAAACAGAGCCAGCAGACTGTAGCTCGGAGTCCTGGAGAAGAGCAGCAAATGGCTCTCAGCTGTGGAGGCCGGACAGGATGAAACTGACAGCCCTGAAAAGTCCAAAGACAATGGGCTTCAGAGGAGACGTCCAAACTAATATGCACTGCAATGGATCTCGCTGGAAGTTAACGGGAAGGGACTGTTACTTGACGATGGCCTTGACCTTGTTTAAAGTCAGGATGGCTCAGTATGGGCAGTGCTTGGCTCAGATAAAAAAATATTTGTATGTTTCTCAATACTTTAAAACCATGCGGAAAAATAACCATTTCTTTGGGTGTTGTCATAGAAACTAAAGGTATAATCTGTTTTTCCCGTTGCCTGATCCGTCACACTTGGTGATATCAGTTGTCCCGGCCTCTTGACCTCTTGAAGATTGATGAGTGGAGATAGCCAGGGTCAAGAAAGATGCCAACGCTGCCATCACATTCTGCCGAAAATGTGGAAATGATCATTAAGTTGAAACCCTGCACTGCTTGTTGAGTGATAGCTTGAAATTTTAGTCCTATTGTTAAACCAATTTATATCCTAGACTTGGAATGTGTCAGAAATATTTGTCCAATATATGACTTTATCCACTAACAAGGCACCAACTTCATTGCAACTAATTGACTCATTAGTGGCTTTTCAGGGTGAAAAGAAAAGGCCAACTGGACTTTTGAAGTTCGCCTCTATAAAGCTTCTTTTCATGTCTGGGGCAAATAAAAGAAGGACCTATATGGCTGCTCCACTGAGCCCTGAACACTACTCACTTGGCGGTAGCTCAAGCTAAATATTATGTTTGTATGCTTGTTATTGCTTCATAGCATTATACTTTTGGCAATGTTTACAGAATCCAATTTAGCTTTTGTTGTAGATTTTAATGACCTTTTTTATAGCTAGTTGTTTTATTAAGTAGGTTGTGTTTGTGTTGTTCATTCAGAGATAATTAGCATTAAAATAATATGCCTTTACACATTATAGCTGAGAGCCAATTTATCCAAAATGAAGAAGGATATAGAGGCAGTCCCCCTTAATACGCTTGTTCTTGTACTTTCTTTTTTAGAATGAAAGCGTTACAAAGAATGGACACAAAGCCTCATTGAGTAAGCGTACAGCAGTGTCAGGCAGGGACAGTTTAAAGGCCCTCAGCTCATAATGTGGTTCTTGTGAGGCGGTGAAGAAGCTCTTTTTCTCCCTCTTCTTTGTGAAGTGAAGGCCGCTAAGTCGGTAAAGCGATGAGGTTACGACACAGCGCTGGTTTAATCTTGATCGGTTTGTGAGCAAGCGACTAAAGCGGTAAACAATGTGAAAAACAACACTTGAGACATTTCAGATTAGAAGCTTATATGAAAGTGTTTACACATGTGGGGGGTTTTCAGATTCTTGAATGTGATGATGCCGTATTGACAAAATCGGGCAGAAGACAGATTTTCTTATTATAGATTGTACTTTGCCATGAAATATCCCAAAGGTAAATTCTCAAATACTTACCTTGATTATCTCCTTAAGTGACTAGACCCTATTTAGTCAAAATTATGCTAATTGCTGCAAAAACATTTATAACAAGGAAATGGAAGAAAACTGAGGTACCGACAGAAGACCAATGGACATATACAATAGAAGACATTTTTGTAATGGAGAAATTGACCCATAGGCTCCAACTGAAAGAACTACAAATGGACAGAAAATGGAAGAAATGGATAACGTATAAAAACGAACACATTGTATAATGACACTCAGACATGTTCATTTTTGTTATGTATTTTTGTATGTTTAAAACTAAATAAACTACAAGTTAAAAAAAAAATTATAATAATAAGTGACTAGACCCAAAAACTCACTTTATTAAAACAAAAATAAAGATTTTAACGATATTCATATTATCTGCCTCCATCTGTATTAAATATTATTAGCCAATAGAATGTGTATTTTTTCAGCGTGCCCCATAGATATATCCAAGTAAATAATATAGAATGTAAACCTGTATAATGGTTTGCATGCTGCTGTCAGATAAATATCCTGTATTGGTGTTTTTCAGATTCTTGGATGTAATGATGTCATGCGCCAGATGGGACGCAGACAGAAGCAGTTTTTGCTTTTGATAACATCGTAGCCTACTTGGATATGAGGTATTTCAAACTTAAATGCCCAAAGATGAAGCTGATCATGTTTATTATAGACCCCAGAACTCTGCATTTTAACACTATCGACTTTAAGCACCCCCATGTGTATTAAAGCGTCAATATTATGCTATTTTCAGGTCCATGTTATAAAGTTATTTTGAGTTTCATTCGCTCACTTATGTTTAACACAAACGCAAAATTCAGTTTGTGTTTCAATTCAGAGTTTCAAATCTTATGCAGGAAGTGCTCCATTGATAATTGTAGCCCTGGAGTTGCCCATTTCTACTGATCAAAAGATAAAATGTAGCTGTAAACTTGAAAACTACCGGTTCATGACATCAAAAGGTGGAACAGAGCGTTTTCAGCCAGGGAGATACGTGATGACAAAGTGTCAGTGAAACAAAACACAACCCTGGGTATTTTATTGACAAGGAAATAACATTCTAACATGGATTAAAGCTTAAAGAAGTCAATTTTGTGTAGTATAGGACCTTTAAATATTATTGATCTATAGAATATTGTCATCTGAAACCCAGCAGTAAGTCAGTGGGACACCTCTAAGGCTGGAACACTGAGATAAAACTGTATCATTGTGCTGTTTGCTCTGAGCTTTGTGGATATTCATCAGCAGGTGTTTGTGAATTAATGAGTTTGTTTAGGCTGAGGAGAAAAGGAGGAGGGAGCCTTGAACAGAATAGGGTCAGACGTCTCTCCTGCTAATTAAATAGAGTGTATCAAATGCAGGTAAAAACAAAGCGCCTTGATTGCATTTTGTCTTCACTCTCTGCTTTATTAAACAACATGGTTAAGTGTCTCCTTAATACTTCATTACTCTTAAGTTTGACTTGCTGTTTGACAGAAGAGACTTTTAATTGTGTTTACTTATCACTGTGTATTGTCCCATAATTTGGTGCCTTCTAATTAGGTAAAACTGTTTGATTTTGTTCTTAAAGTTATGTTATTTGGTGTATATTTGTGCTGTCAAAAGCTTCAGTTCATCAGCACCCACAAGCACAAACAACATAAGAGTTTCAGTACAATATAAAACTTATTTTCGGTTACCAAACTGTATTTTTGTGAATGGTTTTTAGAGGCTTGAGTAGCTGGGGGATCTAGTGATTGCCAATAGCTTTGGCCTACAGATTTACAACCTTATTGGCAGTGAATACGTCTTGGCCATCTATGCCCGTCCATGGGAGTGGATCTCCTTCACTGTGGTTCTCCTCGAGGTTTCTCGGTTTTTCAAGTTTTTCCTTGCCGAGAAGGAGGGTCTAAGGACAGGAGATGCTGGGACAATTATCCATTTGCCTGCTTGTTGTTGGACATTCTGTATTTTTGAATTATTAATTAATTATTATTATTATTTTTCTTATTCTGCTTCATTCTCTGACATCTCTGTTCGCTAATTTAACAATTTTGTGAAGCCCCCCGAGATAACTGTTGTGATTTTGGGCTATACAAAAATAAATTGAATTGAATCTAGAAAGACAGTGCCAGAGAATACAGCAAACAAAACACAACTCCTGTTTTTTTTGGATGATAACAATATTGCAACGTGAAATATGATGTTCTTATAGCCCATTCTCTATCTGACCATCTATCTGAGCGAGGCATTCTAATAGCTGAAGGAAACGGGCCTTCTTGAGAAACTTTCGGCGAGCTGTCAGTAGCACAAGATTAATGCTTGGTCAGACTCTCAAGGGGACCGGACCCCCCTCCTCTGGCTCTTTTCGTTATTCACTTCTTTAACCCCTCCTCCTCCTGTCTTCTCATCATCCGTAAAATGCTAACAATGGCATTCCCCACAAAAAAGGGCCTATTAAAACAAGAGCTTGACATGTTACACACTTACATAGCTTGGGATTGAGCCGTGTGGTGAAGCGTTGTTAGTTTACACCCAACTCTTACTTCTTTAACGCCCACAGGATTTCTCACATTGGCAAAGTTTTTATGCACATTATCTGAAGTAAAAGCATTAACCAACTTTGTAGATCGCTTCATGTATTCATTTTATTTATGCTTACATGTTTGACTCATTTCTTTATTCATAATGAAGCTTGTCTTGCTCAAGGACGCCCTGTTTTTAACCCCTCAACCCGCTGTGCCACTGTCGCCCCACCTCCAATAACAAAAATGCTTTTTATTTGACCAAATCTTACATGTTTGACTCATTTCTTTATTCAGTCAGGGGTTCACAATGAAGCTTGTCTTGCTCAAGAACGCACTGTTTTTAACCCCTTAACCCGCATTTTATTTGACCAATGCATTTTATTTGACCAAAAGATATGCTGAGCTTGCCTAGATCTTCAAGAAAATGCGATTTATCCTCCAATAATGGTGCATTCAAGTGATTTGCAAAGTCAGTCTAAATAAAAAGCATATCTGTATGATACTTTTCTTTACTGCAGGTTCTACCCTAATGGCCATAAGCATGTTTTAATCCAACTATTGATTCTGCAGGTGTCTTGGTGATTAATAGAGATCGGAATGACTGCCCCCAACCGGACTGAGATGTTTATTTTGTGATAGGCGGGTCAAAGGTCATGTAGGCAGGTCACGGGTCATCCGAATGAAACGCACAGGCTTTTTTTATTTGTTTGAAATCTGTAAAAACAGCTGATCACACATAAGATTGAGACCACCGACCTAATATCCAGTAGTTATAACTCTAAGTGAAAAGTTCTGTTACTTTATTTGTTGGGAGTGGACAATATCAGCATCCTCAACTCATCTGAAATGTGCTGGTTCACCACTGTGGATACTTGGCAGCTGATGCATCAACATTCTCTGTGGGTGTGATGCTAACTGGAGACTTGAGCTCTGGCACTCGAGTTAGACGTTAATCTAGTTTAGTTGAAACTAAAGCGGGCAAACTGATTTGTGCTGATTTGTGCAAGTCTCACATGTAAAATTACAGTCACAAGCTCACGAGCGTTAGCCAACAGTTTGTCATTTATGCTGCATTTTATTCAATGTTGGTAGTTCATAAATCAGAGTCAGTTCTAAATGCGTTCCATTGCACAGTTGCAGAAAATATGGATGCACGAAAAAGTTTAATGTTATGCTATTTTGTTTTGCTCATGAATATCACATACAGTATGTAGAATGACATTTGGGACCATCTACATATAACTCACTAGGGCAACATCCAAATCTCAAAGAACTCAACTCTGACTGAACTCTGAGGGAGTTAACGCCAGGTATAGCTATTTCCTGCAAATAAATAGTCTGTTAGCTAACGTAAGCTGTCACAGACTCAATTCTGGCATGCTCAGAAAATAAAACTCTGTCTACTATCAAATGATGTGAAAGAAAACCTAAATACCGCTACAGAGTTTTTAGAAGATACTTTCTCTACACATACACAATTTAACATATTAAAATGAAGAAAAAACAATTCTCTCCGTTAACTGACCCGAGTTTGTGTTTAGGAAGGATTTGATTGGCTGTTTCATTGCACTTTTTTGAGGTGGACGTCAGATTTTCCCAATATTTTTCACAATAGAATGCAGCATAAGTCATTCTCACCTTTATTGTCGAAAACCTAAACTGGACCATGAATATCTGTGTTCATGGGCTCCTGAAAATATGTTGTATAAGTATATTTTTTCTTGAGTTTCAGACAATCTTGAAGCTTATTGGCTGCATGTAGAACACCCCCAGTGTGATTCCTATGCTTATCAAGTATCAATTCCCTTCATGACCCACTTGATAGACTGATGAGTTCTTTCTAGATTTAATTTTATCCGTGGAGAAGTTTGTCCTCTGAATTTGGTCCCTTCAGCCAGTGTCCCCTGTCAGCGTCATATTATGTTGATCATGAGTACCTAGCTTGAGGATTAACCTACTGTGCATGTTTGAGTCTTGATAAATACTGCAGACTGGAGATGGCATTTTACAGAGGCTCTGACCCAATTAAATCACTTTAATAATTTGGCCTTTATCAGACTTGCTCAAATCTCTGTACTTTTCCATTTTTCTGCAGATACCACAACTTTTTTTTCATCTAAATATTTTATGGCAGCCCTAATTATACAGTAAATCCATCCTGCTAGGACTTGGCGTAATGAAGATCTCAGCAGTATTCCTCAGAGTTGAAACCGGATCACTTCATTCTTCTTCTGTTTATACCGACTGACATTACGAGACACATGCAGAGAAGTTCACCCTGCAGCAGAGATGTAGACAGGAGCTGATCAACCTCTGTGTTATTCCCCCATGGTCCCGGAGTCCCTCCCATTTTCCACTCTCTTCTTCCTGACTTTTTGAACGAAGCCGGGGATGTCTCAGCGGGGTGCCTCTCTCCATATCTGCGCTCTGTTCTGAAATCAGCCGTCCTCCTCCGGGGAACGCCTGTTTGAACTTTTTCAAAATCAGAATTTGTAACGATGCCGAGGCAAGAGGGGAGAAGAAGATACGGACATATAACAGAAGTGGGGCGAGCGAGCGAGTCGAGGAGGGGCCGGATCAAACGCGAGGGCCTTTAGGGAAGAAAAAGATGAACCTCAGAGCGGGAATCTCCAAAGGCACGGACAGGGTGGTGGACTGAGGAGAGTTGATGACCTCAGATTATCATTTGCAGAATAAACAAGCGTGAAATTTGTTTAGCCACCCGGGCCACCAGTGCATTTATCCCCATATCCCACTGACACCACAAGAATTAAGAAATACACCTAAATAGAGCCCACATACTTTTTTAAAAACTGCAGGACCACCCGTCAACCACTGATATTTGCTAACCGATCTCAAAATGGGATATTTTCACGTTTCTTTAAATTACATCTTTATTCATCAGTGAGTTTAATAGTTAATGGACAGCCCGTGTGAAATATAGATTTAAGGAATTCAATAACATCACCGGGTCAGGTCAGGTCAGGCCAAGTTACAGGTCACATCTGTGGAGAGGCGACCCCGCTCACAGTAATAATGCATTGTAAATCCGAAGTTCTTTTTAATACCATATGGAACACTACAGGAAAGTTTTGTCCTGCAGAAAAGTTACATATTCTACTTTTAAAGGGAACATATTATGCTATTTTCTGATCTGTTTCCTCATCATAAACATGAGTTGTGTTTTGTTTCATTCAGTTTAACTCACAAATCCAGCATATTTACTTTGTGTTCTTCTCTTGCTCTTTTCCATTTTGTGACGTTATGTATTAATGAAGTGGCGGTAACATTTATACCGTTAAAACTCACAAGTCAGCTCTGCATACCTTTAATATTTTTGATCTTTTCTGCTCTCGTATTACGCCGTCCACTCGCTTATTTTAGCTAGAGCTGCTCGAAACGCAATTGGGTATCACAAAATAGTAACATTTCCCAAACTAACATCCAAAACGCTCTATACCCACTCCTATATTTTGCACATTTGTTTTGGCCGAGCCTCAGTGGCAGAAAGACTGAGACGACAGGGCTAATTGCACAGCTCACAAAATGCACAGAGAAAGAAAAGAAAACAGTGCATTTTTCAAAACACAGGACTGTAGTAGACAGCCAAAGCACTGACCCCAATATCACACCATATTTATTCTTTGAAAAATAACCGGTTCCACTGTGTACTTTCTGGGCCATTGCAGCTTCACTCGTGCTAAAGCGTTGCCAAAACAAACTGTTAAACTAAGCCGTCTATCCTTTATGAAAAATTTGATATAGGTGAAACTTGGTTGCTATCTCCAAAAAAGTGAAAAATGTTGACAGAATTTTTGGCACAGAGTGAATTTAAGAGAAAGAAGAGCCCTCCCTTTGGGCGAGAGCTAAGCACATGCGAACATCACGTCTTTTGTGGATTATGTGGAATAAGTTTGGATTTTGTATAAGTGCCCTGAGAAATCCCTCTCTCCATATTGAGTAACTGCGGTCGTATCTAACAATTTGTACAGAAGATTGCGCAGAGCCGTATTACTTATAAATAGTCCGTGTGTTGTAACTGCGGTAAACGGAAGGTGAGAAAGACAAACACTTGAGGTTTGGTCCATGACTTGCAGTTTTATTTTATTCGGCAAATACAGTCAAATTACATATAAATCAGATAAGGTTATTAATAAAAAAGGCAAAATTACAAATATAAAAGTGAATTCTGTGCTAGTTTTAACACAGTTTTTGATATACAACTCAAAATTGCAAGTCAAAATAAGCTGAAGTCCATTTAAGGTTAGGGTTATATTGAGAATACATTAAAAGACCACCTCAGCGCACATCAAACACATACCAAACATCCATTTAATTGAATTTAAACCATTTTATGTTGCTGAAAAAATATAGAATGATGAGTATTATGCATGAAATACAATGTGGGGTGCAAAGTCAGGGTGCAAAACATCCTTGTACTGAAATCAAATACTGATACAGATTTGATAAGGAAATCTATGTACGCAATATGTTAGTAAAATTAGTAAGTTGAAATTTATTTGTAACTTTTCTGATAGAGCGAAAGATAAGTTTACTGTGGAATATTTCAAAGCAATAGCATCTTCATGGGAACAGATTCTGTAGTATAATCCATCTTTAATTGCACAAACATATGTCATTAAGAGCTGAGATGTCTCATTCTGTGGTAAATCTTAATCCTGTCCAGTCTTGACTTGTTCCCGTGCTGATTCTAACGCCTTTCTTCACCAGGCTGCTCCTGTGTAAAGTGTTATTGGCCTCCCCGCACAGCTGTCAGCCCGTTAACCAACGCGGTCACCGGGGGTCACAGCCCGGCCCGTCATGTGACCAGCGGAGGTGAGAGGTCAGAGGTCAGCTAGTCAAGTCCACTTCTAGAAAAAGAGCCATAGAGGTTGGTCCCATCCGTTTAAAGTGTCCCTCTGTCAACAACAATTAGCCTAAACAATGTTATGCCTCTTAACTAGAATGACCTCCTTCCTGTCACACGGAGCCGCATCAAATTGTAATTGAATCTAAAAAATAAATAGATGTAACCTTTATTATAATGATTGATTCTAGTTTTAGATTTTAAGATGTTTAAAATGCATGAACAGTTTTAGATGTCCAAATTTTGTCCTCGTAGTTAGGAGCTAATTTTCTTTTAGTTTATTCAAAATACACTCAAGGACAACAACTGTGCCGTATTAATTAAAAATGTGAGTTTGAGTGACAAGACTGAAACTAACTAACCTCTAAGGTAATGTCCTGTCATTAGTCGGATGGATTCGGTAAAGCTCCTCGCAGGCTTGTCAACATTTCTATTCAATCCTCATTTGCATGTACATGTCATTTTTCACCTGCCTTTTGTCCTCTCTTCCCTCTGAGCCCACCCAGCCGCCCCGCCATCCAAAAACCTCTTACCTACTCGCTGCTAATTCTCAGTGTGACTTCTGACAGATTAAGTGTCCCTCATTTCCTCCTCTCTTGCCAATTTCATCACCGCTGCTGTTCAGCCAATGGACGCTCAGGAGCCGGGCCACAAAGAGGATCCTGTGCTTCCTTGGCACGGGGATTAAACTGTTAACCATAGTGTGACAATGTGGTCAGACCTTCCATTGAAGTTCACTTAGCATTTCAAAGGGAAGGTAATAACCATACAGTTTTTCCCTCCCCCTGTATCATGTGAGATGACCTAAATTTCTGTCAACTATGAAATTTTCTCCAAGCCTAAACCAAATAGTGGATGGTAGTACTTTTAATGTGCGTATGACATATATTCAGGATTCTCAAATTTGTACTTAATTTGGTAGGATTAGTCTAAATATAAATTATAGTTTTACACCAACCAAGAAGCAATTTGTGGAGAAAAGTTTTAAAATATGTTGAAAAGTACAGGAAGTAGAGCGTTCTAAAACACTGGTGACATTATCGTAGGGAGAATTCTGTCCAAAAGTTTTGCACAGTTTACAAATAAGATTTGTATACTGTGATACTGATAAGATACTGATATTTTAAATAATACAGTAATAAAGTTTTCCTTATATTTGTATTTGTTAGTTTTGCAGGGTAACAATTATGGAATTCCTGGCTTGATGTCATGATTTCCAAACAGAAAGTAACATTTTAAACTTAAAAAATTGGAAAATTGGCAAAACATGCTTTTGAAAAAATGTTAAATATGATGATCAGAGCTATGTTTTAGCAAAATGAGGAGTCTAACCTGTCGCACTTGAATAACCCATGTTTGGTCATTGTTTAATCAGCTCCAGTGTTTATGTTAAGAATAGAGTGAATGCAGATGCACAGAGCCACAGGAATCCTTTGTACCTGTCCCAAGTGTGTATAAATGGAAGGAATGCCTGGAATTATGTCTGGTGGAAAATCAATTCCAAGTTGATATGAAAAGCTATGTGGACTATGAGCAGGAGGATTTGCACTGGCTCAAGTAGAAAAAGCAGAGAGGGAAAATAATAAAGGGGAATAGCCACTTCCTTGATCGTGTTATTAATAAAGCGATGTGTTCAAAGAATACTCCGCTAACAGCAAGAATGTATGTTCTTCAAGGAATTCCTAAGAAAAATATGTGCAACGGCACCAGCTCATAACACTGCTACTGCTGTACTCTGCAGTAAGGACAAATGTGTGGTGGTTTTCGAGCTCTTTGTGCTCAGATGAGGCTGGTGTTAAAGCGCTGAGAGGTGACACACGAGACAGGAAACCCACATCCACTTGGTCACCAGGAAGTCCTGTCTGGAAAAGTGGACAACTGCATTCAAAGGAAATGTGGTGTACTGTGGTGTAAATTTTACATAGATGATTTGTTTTGAGACAGCTTACAAACAGCTGAATTTATAATGTTATCTGTGTTATAATGTTGTGTCCATATCACAAACAGACCTGAAGTTGCGTTTTGTTTCATTCACGCGTGTTTAATGCACAAACTCTGCATATTCTCTCAAACTCTTCAAACCCCATGCACCTTCACTAGAATCATTTGGACAATTTCAGCCCCAGAATTGGTCATCTCTACTGAACAAGAGGTAAAAGGTAAAACTTAATTTCATGGCATCACAAGGTGGAACAGAGCATTTTGATCTTTGGAAATCTAGACAGAGTAATATGTTTTTGAGGAGGGAACAACATTCTAACTTGTCTTAAAGCTCAAAAGAATCAATTTTGTATAATATAGGACCTTTAAGCTTAGTTAAACGTACCAATCATTGGCAACTTGGAATTTCTAAAATGATCTAAATAACAAAACCCTTGACAACACAAATGAACATGAATAAATGCACCATTGATCTGTGCAGGCTGGCTTGGATTACTAACAAAAATATGTTAATTTTTGGTTCCGCAGTATACAGCAGTGTGAACACAATATTTGCATATCTATGAAAATCCTCACTCAGACATTTAAATCCAAAGTACTGCATTTCAATTGGAGATTTTTTTTTTTATTTTTAGATCATCTCCATCTGTTAGCTCGAAACTTTTCACGTCTCTGGTTTCTATAATTGACGCAGTGGAATGTGGATGAGCTCTGTATGTTCTGAATTGGAAATAGGAATTTTTATTTGATTTGCTGGGATACTGATAAACCCATTGGTCGACGTGGAAGAAGAGCATTCCTGATCCGGAGAGCGTATAGACAGATGTGACATTGTGATTACTGATCTATAATGCCTTGAAACTGAAAAATGGAAGAAAACTGTGCATGCTAACAACATAAAATTACAAGGGAGTTTTGCTAAATTCCTCCCCTTTTATCCCATGGCATGTGTCTTCATAATGGAATGGAACCATCTCTTTTAATTTCTTGCCAATAAGTCACTTTTCAAATTGACCCCAGGGCTTTTAAAATGGAAATGGTAATTTAATCACACTGTGTATGTTTTTCTAGGGCAATAGATTGTAGCGTCATAGGCAAGAGTTGAGACAGAAAGACTGATATGACTTAAAGTTGCAGTTAAAGTTCATTTCCTTACCTCGTTTAAAGTGACGCCACCAGCAACATTTAACCTAAATATAAAATTGTATTCATGTTTTGATCTTTATTTTAATGACACACACACGGCAATAGATACATTTTTTTAATCTTCATGTATTATGCAGAAAAGTCTGAAAGTCTCCCAAAGTAATGGTGGTTGTGAAGAAGATACGGTGAGGCTGAGGCTGCACATTTTTGCTTCTGCGGTGGAGTGAGGATGGAGAGGATTGTCACGTAAAGCTTAAGTACAGGGCTTTAGGCATGAGTTTTGCAAATTACTTTGGTGAGTGGGGAAAAAATTAAATGCAGTCTTCAAGGTTTCTCTTATTTAGTGTAGTTGTCTGTAACTTAAATGATCCACACGTTTTACTGATCTGTTGTGTCGTCATCAAAGACATACCGAGAGTTATGTTTTGTTTCATTCCGTCTCTACTGAACTAAAGGTAAAAAGTAGCAGTTCATTTCAAAACCACTGCTTCATGACATCACTTGGTGGAGCAGAGCATTTTGGGAGTGGATCTCTTATTCACTGTGGTTCTCCTCGAGGTTTCTCTTTTTTTTCTCCCTTTTTTTTTTTTTCCTGCTTGTTGTTGGACATTCTGTATTTTTGAATTATTCCCTTTTTTTTTTTTTTGCCTGCTTGTTGTTGGACATTCTGTATTTTTGAATTATTAATTAATTATTATTATTCTTTCACTTATTCTGCTTCATTCTCTGACATCTCTGTTTGCTAAATTAACAATTTTGTGAAGCTCGCCAAGATAACTGTTGTTGTGATTTTGGGTTATACAAAAATAAATTGAATTGAATTGAATTTTTGAGCTTTTGGAGATGCAAACAGACAATAAAGGTTACTCAAACATGTATATCAAACATGTTTTTGTGGAGGTAGCAGCATTCCAACATGACTAAAAGCTCCCATGAACCCTTTTTGTGTAAAAGGGTTCATGGGAAAAAACTTTGAAATAATCGCTTTGGAGTCAGTCCCTGATGATACCCAATCAGATGAGTTAGTTTGATTTGCAAAGGAAAAAACAAACACATTTTACACCACTGCTGTTTTAGTCTAATTCCTCATCTACTATAATGAAAGTCCATCCATCAGCAGCACACTGTGAATCTGATTTGTTGTTCGTCTCCATCATTTGACTGCCTCTGAGGCGACAAGACTTAATTCTGTAAGTCTAATTTGTACAGCAAGTAGATAAATGTAAGTAATTTGACAATGTCCACAGGCAAAAGTGAAACAAGGTCTGTATATCAAAGTCATCAGGTTTGGCTGAACAAAATCTGTATAATTGAAGTTGTAACCGAATTCACACACTTATAAGTATAATATAAGTACATTTTCCAGCAATTTTTTAAATTTACATTTTT
>KN496169.1:0-21302 GCA_000787155.1 Scartelaos histophorus | reverse complement strand
AAACTGTTTTTTTCTTTGACATTTCCAGAGCCAGTGTCAGCTCCAGTAGTGTCCCGGGTGAACATCAGCACTGACAGCTGCAGTCTTCAGTGTTCAGTGCTTCTCACAGAGCAGACCACACTGAGCTGGTTCAGAGGAGAGCAGCTTGTGGACAGCAGCAGCTCTGCAGTGCTGCCCCTCACTGTCCAACTGCAGGATTACACCTCACACTACAAATGTGTGGCTCAAAATCCTGCTGATGAAAAGATCGTTATAGTTAATGTCATCCAAGAATGTCCATTTATGGAGTCACAATCAAATAAACCACCTGGTCCCAATTGTAAGATCTGAAATATATATAAAAAGATAAAACCAAAAAAAAAAACAACTATTGCTTATAAATAATGCTGCCTCTTTCTTTTGTCTTGTTTTGCTAGCTACCACCATTATCATTCTCATTGTCATTACTGCACTCATCATCATCCTGTGTATTGTGATCGTTCTAATGAAGAAAAAGTGCGCTCAAAAGGGATCAACACCATTACAAACACAAGGCAGGTATTTATACTTTGCTTTTACATTTGACTAAAGACAAAAGTGAAGAGAGCGTGTGAAAACGCTCATATCAAATCGTGCCAAACCACATGTAGGACAGATGAGCACTTTACATGAGACTGTGGTCAGTGAGGTTTCTGTTCCTGGACAAAAGTGTGACAGGAAACTTAACCACCTTAAAATATCCTCAAATACAGCAGTCAATGTCTTTTGTCTTGGTTATGGTATGTCAAGGGTGGGAAACATGCAAAAATATTACAGTTTTCTTTGAACCAGATCACAAGTTTAGTTGAGTCATCTGCTGCTTCTGAGAGTCATCAGGACCAATAGGAGGAGTCAGTGAAAAAAGATGTTATATGAGCATAAAGCTGCATTAAACAGAGAAGCTGTGGATCATGATATTACAACATCACTAAAAACAGCAAATTACCAAAGGACTAATATCTTAATTACATTTTTGTACATATATGTAGTTTTACTTGTATGTGTATTTTATTACCTAAGCACGCCACCTGGAAAATAAAGGGACAGTTCAGAATTTTGGACATAGGACCTCATTTCCTAGTAAACCAGAGTGTTGTAGACGTGTGGAGACACTTTTTAAAATATCCCATCCCGTCCTTGTATTTGTAGACGTCGCTGATGCTAAGCTAGCACATGTCAATGGGCATAGTAAGCCTGTCATTAAAAATATCCTCTAACCCACTCCACAAAGCACTCGAGGCAAACCAGTGATAATACCAGACCTTCGATGTGAATGTCTGTGTCCATAGAATAAATGTAGAAATAAAACCAACCTTGCATTTGAAAGATTTATGTCTGAGTAGCAGCAACGAATTGTACTTCCTGCTAGAAAGCTGAGTCACGGCGGACTGATATCACCGCTGCTGCTGAGAAAATAGTCCCTCAACATGCAACGATTCATGCGATGCGAGGTTTTATTTCAAACATTATTTTATGAACACATTTACATGATAGTCTGGCATAATAATAATAGATTTGCCTTGGGTGCACTTTGGAGTGGATACGACAGGCTAACTATGGCTGTTGACATGTGCTAGCCTAGCATCAGTGATGCCTACAAATATAAGGAGTGGATGGATTATTTTAAAAAGTGTCTCCATATGTCTACAACACTCTGGCTCACTAGTAAATGAGGTTCTATGTCCAAAATGTCTATGTGCTGTTTATTTTATTCATGAGAAAGCACTGCAAATGAATATGAGAATTAATATCATGAACCCAGAGGTAAGATGGTCCTGAAGACATTAGGTTTGTTTAAGAGGCCAAAATCCTCATCCAGATTGTCAGCAGGAGCAGGCGAGTGCAGCTGAGGGAGGAGGAAAAGGTTCAAATAAGCTTGGACACTCCATGAGCACGAGAACTTGGAAGAATTTGAAATGCTGCACTGAATAAATATATCAAATTGTGTGAATGCATTCTCCTGTTTCCCCACACACCACAGACACACTCATCACCAAAGCAAAGAATAAACATGACTTTTAGTTCATCAATATTATTGAGTTTTCATATTTTCTGGATCATATAACACCATGAACCATTTTCGTCTAATTTTAATCTGTGTTCATATAAAACTAGATTGATGAGAATTGATTTACTGAATGGGAGTCAGATAACAGGAAGAGTCTGCATAGGTGGAGTTATGCATTTAGAAGTACAAAGGACTTTAAAAAACTTAAATTAAATTAAATTAAATTAAATTAAAACAAAAGTAAAATGGCTAAACTATTTATAATAACTAATTATTTACCTTTTTTTTTTTTTTAACTTTTTTTATTATGCTGCCCAGATACCTGGTTGTAACAGGAGCAGGTGTTTCAACGGCTTGGGGCTTTCCATGTTTATTGTGCTCTATGTAAATGGAGAATAAGGGAACAGCTGCGAATAGACAACACTCCTTTGTTGCTGGGTTTTAGAGGGATTTTTCAAGAGTTTGAATCCCCTTTGATACTGTGATGTTAATACAGTAAGAAGGTAAATTCCTAGTAAATGGAAATTATTATATAAAATCAACATTTATGAGTTTTTACCCATGTTGTAACAATGTTCCCTACTCAAGGTTGCATTTTGGTTTATTCTTGTATGTTTGAGTATTCTCAATTTGAAGCTTAAGTGTTCAGAAAATGTCTTTTACATGCCCCCGACTGTATCTCCACGTACTGCTCCTGTACTTACTAGCATTCATGTAAAACAGTCACACTCACAGGTTGGGTTACAGGTTGGGTTAAAAATGCACCTTTTGTTCCATATAAAAGAGAATATTCATGTAAATGAGAATCAGCCTTCAGCTTTTTCTGTGATGCATTCAGTTATAAGGCACTAAAAATCCAGTCGTGATCTCATCTCTGTGACGCAGATATTAAGGGCATTGTGCTCAAGCTCCAGGAAATTATGATATGAGTGCTGTTAAAGGAGGGAGTATTATGCAAAATCCACTTTTTGGAACTGTATTCAGTATTATCTGATCAAACACAAACGGTAACACTGTGATCTATAAGTTATGTGTTAGCAAGCAATACATCACAGAAGTGTAATATTATTTAATTCATTGGAATATCTCCAAACCATTTTTGACTAATGTTGACCCACCACAAAATATTTAACCTTACTGTAAACATGTTTTTAGTTGACACAAAAAATAAAGAATGTTGACAAAATAACACAAGATAAGAGCAGGTTTCAAACTTCCTTAAAGAACAAGAACAGTTTTCTCAAATGTTAAATATACCAGAAATGGTGATATATTCAAACAGAAGCCTGAGGAAACTTTGCCAGCAAATAAAGTTACACAATATGTCTGTATTTCTATAGTTATTCAGAGAAAGATAGAAAGAGAGACTTTAGTGACCCCGAGGAAAGTTTTGCTGCAGCAATATTTACACTGAGCTTTTCCTCACCTCACCTCAGTATCGGTGACGTAGTTGTTCCTACCCCCATTAAAGATCCATTAGAGATCCTGAGTTATTATGATTTTATTTTAATAGTCGGCTCGTGACAATTACGCTTATAAACTGTTGCAGTTCTATACCTCAATGTAACGATAACAATATAATATTGTTAAAGCAGCTATATTATGGTCAAAATGAGACCACTGTGTGCTGTCTGCATTTAATTACTGATTTTGTAATAGTCTGATGTCTAAACTCCACTCTTGTCTCTGAAAGTTGTGAAATGTACTTATAAACCAATAGTGGTAAATAATTAGGACGCCTGGAATGTGTTAGGAAACTGTAGAAAATGTGAACTGGCGCAAACACCTTGGATGGATATTTTCTCAATGGGGACTCTAAATATCACTAAACTCTGTGATATTTCCCATCAGTTTAGTCATTTCCAATCTCTCTCAGTGTTAGTGTGCTTCCTCCTTTCTGTAGAAATGAATACAAGCTTCTTTATTACTCAGACTAACACGTGTGACCGAGTTAGTATCTGTGTCATTCTGTCCATGTTATCTGACTCACGCCTGTGTGAATGTTTCAGTAACATCAATAACAGTTACTTACAGCATGTATAACACACTGTTTTTCCTCTAGCTACTAACCTACTAATGCACTAACCAATTTTCTATTTTCACAGATTCAGTCGTATACGCTAAAATTAACCACTGCAAAAGAAATACTGACAATGACAATCAGGTTGGTTCAATGGCACACTTTAAGGTTAATGATCCTATGCATCTTTTGTTCATTATTATCAGTGTTTTTTAAATCATTCATTTATTGTGTTCGTTAGATTTATTTAGTTTATATTTATTTATTTATTTGTTTACAATGGACATGAACAACTCTGTTAAACAAAACCGCTGGGCCTACTACAGACAAACACCAACACTAGAAAATATTAAAAATGTGTTTGGCAAATGAACGCTGATTTTTTAGTTCAGATTTAACGCAGGAGTATTGTGGAGCACTGACATAGAGGGAAATGTGTAAATAATTAAAACATCAGTTCTGTCATATATAAGTTATTGGAATTGATTTGCATTTGCACAAACTCACATAATAACTGGGACTAATCCAGGACGAGATCAGAACTGAATCAGCTCTAGAACAGGACCAAAACTGTCTAATGTAGACAGAGTTTATTTTCAAATCTACGTAAAATCTGCTTAATATTGTGTGGCAAGATTGTTGCTTGCCAAATAGTCAGATGTAGAAATTGTACATGTGAAATCTGTTGCTTTAGCTCATCCAAGGTGGTGTCAGTGGTTTTCGTACTTCAGGGTTTTGTTTGTACTTGTTTTTGTTTTTATATTGAGCAAGCTCCCAGGGCACCATCATCAGGGCTAACGCTACATGCTACACTAGATGCTAACCTTGTTCAGCCTCAAATTAGAAACACAACCCCACAAACCAGTCATCATGTTTTACACTGGTCTTGGTTTGAGCTCTGTTTAGTCCTGATAATGAGTTTGTATTTATGCACATCAGTATTACGGTTATAATTAGGGTTTGTTTTTTGAGTATCCCTGTTTCTCAGCACGCATGTATACACAGCATCCCGAATACTGCCATAACCGTGATATGACTAACAACCAGGATACTGATGTGCAGGTATATGCACTCATCGACTCACATTCGCATGTTATTTGGTCCTGAATTTAGGCAATTTTAATCCTGATAAGTATCTGGTTTTGTCCTGTTCTAGCCATTCTTTAGTTCTGGACTAGCACAGGTTTAGTTATGGGTTTAGTTCTGGTTTAGTCCTAATTTAGATTTTTCCTGTTATAGTCCAGATTCAGTTCAGACACGCCCTGACTCACCATGGACGGGACAGATGGGATGTGACTCACATGTTCTGAGCCCCATAGGGACTAATATGATAGAAAATCTAATTTGATTAGTCATTACTTATGTAGTGAGACATTTGGAACATGTTAAAGTCTGCCTAATTATGGAATCATAACTTAAACATCTCTTTTCCCATCAGTTAAATGTGTCTGTTTTTTGCAGTGTCGGTATATGACACTAGATGTTGTAGCTGTGAGAGCTGCTTTTTTCAGAAATAAAACATCTGTAATTAAATAAATGCAAGATACATCTAATGCCATACTGTGGAGCATTCCAGGCATAGTCATAACATCTCTAAGGAGACAGGGAGGTGGTAGATTAAAGTGTAGTGTAAAATTACATATGAATTGATCATTTATTAAGGATTTTAGAGTGATAGAAAATTGAGAAGACTGTCATACCAGTTGAATAGAAGGATTTGAAAGTCTTCAAAATAATGTCTTTAAAAGGAAACTACACCCATAAATTGCTAAACAATGAGATGACCGACTGAAGGGGACCCTCGTGCAAGGTTTTGTGCGAGTAAAGGAAACAACTATGCTGTGTAAGGGCAGGAAGTGAAAGCACTGTGAACCACAATGTTAAAATAGACTTTTCAAATTGAATAACAACAAAGTACAAACATTTTGTACTTGTTAGCAACTGTCAAGAGCAGATTTTTACTGTTTTGTAAAGTGTACTTTGTAACTTTTCTGGTGGAATGGAACTTTTAATGAAGATATATTTCTTTGCCTTGAATGTTTCACAGTATGGCATTAAACTTAGTCAATTACAGTTGTATTCTTAGTGTGAGCTGGGCCACCTCTGATTTTGCCTGTAACTTGGTCTGGTAGTGTCACTTGTCTCCATAGAGATATATAAGATGCTGTTCCTAAAATCTAATTGTCATTTGTTTTTGTTGTTGTTGTTTTTTACAGGGTCACAACCCTTCTCCTTTATTAGGACTCTCTGGCCGTTCAAATCTGACCACAGTGTATGACCAAATAAATCTTACCCGGATAACTCCCACTTACTCCAACTGCGAACAGGAAATCACCTGAGAGGACATCCGATTCCAGGGAAATCAGAGTGTATGGAGGCATTACTTAAACAAGAGCAATCCGAAATTTCTGATCTCCACCAAGTGATCCAGATCCAGATCCAGATTCCAGGTCTGGATCCGGATCATCACCAAAATTTAATGGAATGGTCCCATAGACTGTATATATGAATGGACGTAGCTAACGCGTTAGCCGCCGCGCGCCAAACAGGAAGTGTTCAATTCCTTCAAATGAGCCCATTCTGGACAACGCGGGTTTCTCCTCTGACCAGTTTACGGTCCAGACATATCAAAACAATTGCATTGGTAGCTCTTAACCACAGGGTTTTCAAGAATGTTTTAGGGGAATTTGCAGTGAGTTTTTGTTTTGGAGTTGTGTTTTTGTTTCTTTTTTCAGTTTTTCTAAATCAATTATTAAACAGTTGTTCATTTCAATGTATTTCTTTCATTTCATTTTTTATAAAGTTTCAACCATTCCAGATATCACAATGTCTTAAACTTGAAACCAAATGTTTCTATGAATATTTAATTTCATTTATAGTATTGTTTATTGAGTATTATTTTGATTTTTACTGTCTTGAAAATCGCTAGAAAATATTTCACAGAGTTTTCAATGGTCCAAAGTTATTCCTCACATACATTATGCATTGTAATTATTCACTGCAGTTACTGAGTTTATAAATGCTTTCACTTTTGAAACCTGTAGAGTTTTGCCATGACACACCATGTAAAAGTAATAACAACTAGCATATTAACTGTGCACTTCCTGATTATTGGACAATAAAATCCTATCGTCTTAAAGCTAAATAGCATCCAGCAAACTTATTTTGATGTCAGGAGCTGCTTAAACAATATATCTGTACTGTGGCTAAACAGCTTGTGCTTTAGTGCATGGAAAAGGTTGTTTAAAAGCTGTGAGCTTTAAGTGAGCTTTAAGTGGGCACATGGACAGCAGCAGACTGTCTTTGTGGTATTTGTGTGGGCTGAGGCTGCTGATCTGGCAAAGCTCTTGATCTCATGATACTGGGTTTCCACTTGTTTTGTCAGAAGTTATGCATTTTAAAATTTTCTCTCAGGACATCAGCAGCTTAGTACTGCATTTATCTTATAACATGAAGATTTTTAGTTCAAATCGTGCCTGAGCAAATTCATCCAAAACTATAGTGACACCAGGTCCTAATGACTTATTATTATCAGGACTGATGCAGAAAATTTATCCAGTCTCTGTTACTTACTTCAGTGTTGAGTTGAACACTTCAATTCATAATAACATAAAACATAACGTATAATAATCCTAATAATTTCACTTGTGCATTAATAAAGTTGTTTTTGTTTTTTTGCTCTTTGTTTTCATCTGTGTTTGTGCCCTTACTGTGAGTGGGCTCGCACCCCCATAAACCTGACTCCTGACTCCTGCTTGTTTCCATGGAAACATTGTTCCTATCTATAACATTCCACAGTAGTATTGTGCAGGCTCTGTTTCATTAAATAAACAAACTAAACTAATGATAAAGTGTTATCATCATTATCATGTCTCTTAACTGTTTTAAACTATCAAAGCTGTTTTATACAGGTTTTGTCCTTACAATGAGAAAATGTGATCCTCCAGTTCAACCTCATGTAGATCCCTGCATGTGGGAAAAACAAACAAGACAGGACACGTTCATGGAAGCACGTCACAGAGGAATGAAGAGAGTTCATTTATAGGAAATACACTTGGATATTACACCTATTACACCTTCATCTAATAGATCCAACTGTATGTGTTATATAGATACGATAGATAAAACTCCACAGTGATATTCCACATTATAGATACAAACTAAGCAATATATCTTCATATGCCTTGATGATTAAATGATAGAATACAGCTTTGATGGAATTGTGAATGTTTAATAAATACATTCACATAGGGAGGAAGAGTATTGCAAACAGACCCTTCATTGGGTGTGGCTTTTAAAGAGCCCCCCCTGGTGGTGTATAGAAGAGGAAGAAATCTTAGAGACAGACAGGTTCACTCTTATCTTTCTCCAAACCAGATCACACAAGGACAAACGGCCCTGATTCCTGTGGTAAAGCCTATGTGGCAAAAACAAGCAGGGGTCGTATTGCAGAACATCGGAGCTTCATCAGAGCTGGTGAGCAACTCATTCCTGCCCCTTAGAGGGAGAATCTGGAATTGCTCCATATGTGTGTATTTTATGAGAATAATTTTTATGTAACTAATAGTTTTTTCTTGTTGTAGTGGGTTGTGTAGTGGGTTGTTCTCACTGGGTGACCACCTTTAGAACCTCCCATTCATTGTTGAGGGATATG
Source organism: Scartelaos histophorus (assembly GCA_000787155.1). Lineage (NCBI taxonomy): Eukaryota > Metazoa > Chordata > Actinopteri > Gobiiformes > Gobiidae > Scartelaos > Scartelaos histophorus. The sequence goes on along the minus strand of KN496169.1, from coordinate 12,602 downwards.
AGCACCTGGGCTGGCAACTTTTTTGTGTACTGTGGTCCAAAGCAAGAAAACTGATCTGATGAAGGCTTTTTTGCCGAAACTTAATTTAAAAAAATCTTAATATTAAAAGCTTTTGGACATCGGCCATCTGAGTGTGCAATGCAGTTGTTTCACTTTTAGGTGTATGTAGTTTAAGACAACACAGTGGAGCACTTCCTGTATTACCATAGACAGGGGTCGCCAACACAAATAAAATGTCATTGTATTCTGTTGCTGTTTTTTTAATTACCCTTGCATTTATTATCTCTGCCAATGAGATTATGCAATCGAGTCGGTTTATTTATTTATGTTTATTTTATGTTTATTTTATGTTTGTTTATTTGTCTGTGGACAGGATTTCTCAGAAACTACAGGACGGATCTTCATGAAAGACCACTCCATTACATTTTGGTGATGATCTGGATTCTGTGTCCACGTCATCCCTTGGCAGAGATCACAAATCTCGGATTGCTCTTGTTTAGTCTGATTTTTTTTTTTTTTAGAAATAGGGAGCCACATCAGCCCGCCTGGCTCATTGACATAAAGTGTGAGGTTCCGCTTCTGTCGGACTCAAGGACTCAGTGGGATGTGAGTGTTCTGTGTGTGGCAGAGGGATGTGCTCCTGACTCTGAGTCTGTTCTGCGCGTTTATGGCGGTGGACAGGGTTAAACTGGAGAAATGACATTTTCCAGTGTTCGCACCTGCAGGTCATACGAGTGCAGATTGTACATGTGCAGCTCTTTATTTAACAGTTATTTCACTCCTGTATGATCACTTTATTTATGTTGGCCATTTAATTTATGTTGGCTACTGTTGTGATGAAAAGACAGAACAGTGTTTGTCTTTTGGACACATGCACACTCAGCTTTATGTTGCAGTAACAATATCAGGATCATCTGAAAATTGAACAATTACAGAGATGAATAAACTTAAATTGCTGAATATTGATATCTGTGTCACACTTTGCTTTCACTGGTGATAATTATTGTGAGAAATCATTAACGTGATCAGTGTCTGCACATAGTGATTATCATTAATCATTGGACGCCCTTTGTATGACTCAGTGCCCATGAAGCAGCCCACAGCTTCAAAAAGGTTGGTGACCCTTTCTACATGACATCACAAGGTGGAACAGAGTGTTTTCTGTTTAGAGAAGAACTCAGACTAAATATGCAGAGTTTGTGTGTTAAATATGTCACTGAAACACTACAAAATTCTACAACATTAAAACATAAATATGAAAATAGTGTAATATGGGTCCTTTAAACAGAAGGTCCAGCCAGATCTCATCTTGACAGACATTTTTATCACTGTTCTTCACCTACACATTCAAATTGTTAAACTGACATCTTTTGCACACGCTTTATAGAGAGAAGTTAAAACAAAACACCAATAAAAAGACATAAAGGTGTACTCATCCAACAGTTTGAAAACCGCTGCTCTAGTTACTTTGATGTTACAGAATTAAGATTTGCCTTTTTCACACAAACCCCCTTATAATAGTTATAATTACAAAGCTCGGTACTCCAGGATTGTATTGTGCTATAGAACTGTAAGTTGAATCTGTTGAAAGCTGCACAAACGTTCTGACGTCCAAACATGCTGGAGGATGCGTGACGGTAACTTTGCCAATATCTGAAAAATACATTGTTAACATTAAATTGTTTAGAAAATTAGAAATATTGTAAGTGTTAAAACATACGAATTGGTAACTGAGCTTCCATCAATCCACTGCCAGTCTCCAGTTGATGTTCTGCTCAAACCAATCCAAAATTTATCTCCAAGGTTATTCAAAAATATCTATGAACAGATAATGGAAAGATGTTATATGATAGCCTATTGTATCTTAATGTTTTTCTTGATTATATTATACACACTCACCATTTCCTCTTGACTTTTGATAACAACCAGGTCTGCACCCATGTTTTGACATTGAATTCTGCAGTAGCTCCATGTGTTCATGACTTGAGGCAAAAAATAACATCTAAAACCAAACCTCTTCCACCCACTGGGACAGGACACTGCATAACACAAACCAATAACAGAAACGTCGATACATAAATGTCTAAAAGGAGATTTGTCCAGATTGTAGGAGTGGGGCATGATCATTAGTATAGTTATAGCTGAAGCAATAGCCTGTCACATATTAGAAGTAATGGTGGCATCTGGGCCACCCCAGTCAGTCAGTATGTTACAGACTACTGTGTTACATAGCTGCAAATATAGTAGTTCATGTTGCTTACTGTGTTATTTGAATCATCTGGCCCGTTCTAAATCATGAGATCCTTTAGACACTGTTTGACACCCAAGCTATGAGTAGGCTTTTAGATCTACTAATTTAAAATCATATACTACTAAGTGAAATAATAGAATAATGTGACAGTTTACACTTTCCCCACAAGGTGTCCCCCTTGCAGCCCTTTTCACTTCCCCTCCAGTGTTTCTGTGTGACTGTAGTGCTATAAGAGTACAGAAATTAAACCTGATCTTATTAATATATTGTCAGACATCTGTGGTGTTTTCCTTGACATAGTTCAAACCTCAGAGGTCTCACCCATGTTGGCCTTGGCCCTGTGCAGTTCTTTTACCACAGAGAAATAACTGTTGTTCATCTGGTCCCTCTCCATGGTCAGGTTCAGGATCTGGGTCTGCAGAGCCTCTGTCTGCAGAGAGGAGTTCAACCATTGTCCCATCAGCTGAGCATACGCTGTGTGGACTGAAACAAGCAGGTGCATCGTTAATGCGATTGTGTTGTAAGTAAGTAAAGGGATAATTTTGTGGATTTAAGATTTTGTCTGTTGAATTCTTGCATTTTTATGTATTTTATTTTGTTATGCTGTTGTTTTGTTAAATTAATAAATATTTAAACAATATTCTTTTTCTATATCTAATTGTATATAATAATTTTTGGCCTCTTGTCATACTGTGTATTGAATTGAAACTCACATCTGGCTCCAACTCCCACAACAGTGATGAGTAAAGCAAAGCTGAGAATACCCAGACAAACTGTCGCAACTCTGTATCGGGCAGAGTGTGAACTGACCACAGCTTCTGCTCTCCCAGTGCGGCTGCCTGTGAACACAACAACATTAACAAGTAATCAGAGGTGGGAAGTGCTCAGCTGCATTTACCTGAGTCATTTTTTCATCAAATGGTTCATCGCTAAGTGGGTTTCAGGCACCATATTTTTACTCCTTCTTGAGTAATATATATTTTACTTTGTAACAGGAGTCTCACTTAAGTTTTTTTTGGTGACTCTTTCCAGTGTGAGTAAATGACAAAAGCTTAATATTAAATATAAAATGCCTTGAACATTTATTTTTTGCACTGATCCTCCCATAGACCATATCTTGGTTCTTCTTTTGTAAGGTCAATGGATCCTTTTGATATTTCATTTATCATTTTTCCCAAATTACAAGAGTTGTGTATACTGTTTTGTTGGTATATAACATACTAATGACATATTTTTTCACTTTGTTATTTTATTATTATACAAATTACATAAACAGAACTTTTTTTTAAAATGGTAAACATGACGTAATTTATTTTACATAATATTTACATTAAGCCATAACCGTTTCCTCCTGTTTCTAGCATTATTCGAATAAATAATAACAATGCATTGGATTTACACCTTGCAAGACACTAAAATATTATACTAATACATGTAACACAATCATACTAGGCCAGGTGGTTACAGTGTCTTGCCTAAGAACACAATGTCAGTTTCTGCTATAGCCCCATATATATTGTACCAACATCATATTAAACGACACAAAACGTTTTACTCACAACTGGTTTTGATGTGGTTGAAAAATAAATTGTCCACGATCTGCCTACCTGTGTCCACTGGTCTATGTGGATGTTTTTTCCCGACATCCAGTTCCTCTAAATTCATATATATGTTCTCATCCATATCCATCCTGCCCGTTGTTTAATGGTGAATACCCAGACCTACTGGCTTAAACGCAACTGAAACTCACATTGAAATAGTTCTGTTCCTTAAAACCTGACCAAAGATGTTTCAGCTGCAAACCTCAATAAGTTTTCTTTCATACTTCCACATTTTAATGAAGGTTATGTTGGTTGCACCCGTTCATCTTTTCTCTCAAAAAAATGTTAACGTAAAAAGGTTATAGAAATGTATTTTTATGTCAGATTTTAAAGGAATCCATCTAAAATCAGTAAAATCAGTTTTGAGCCCTGTGTAGCCTGTCCCAGCAGATTTATCCAAAACCAGTGATTTGTCCCAGATTTATACAAGAAATGCCCCATGTGTCCCTATATTTGATTAATCTCATACCTACCAACAGAAAAGAAATGTTCAGAATGCCACACTATACAACAGCTCATCAAACTTGACAAGCTGGGTCTTGGCACCTCCCTTTGCAACAGGCTGCGAGCCTTCCTCAGCCAGTGACCACAAGCTTTACGTGTTGGCAACAATACCTCAAGAACCATCAGTCTGAGCATGGGGGCACCTCAAGACTCCATGCTCAGCCCTCTGCTCTTCACCCTGACACATGACTGGTCGACAACCTACAGCACCCACCAACTTGTGAAGTTTATGGATGACACGACTCTGGTGGGTCTCATCACCAAGGGCGATGAGACTGACTATAGGAAAGAGGTAGACCTTCTAACCACGTGGTGAAGGGACAATTACCTCCAGCTGAATATCAGCAAGACTAAGGAGATTGTTGTCAATTTCCAGAGAGGCCACACCCAACACCCGCCAGTGACCATCGACGGTGCTGCTGTGGAGAGAATGTGCAGCACAAAATTCCTGGGGGTGCACCTCACCTGAAAAGCCATCACATCTGCACACAATCTGTTCACCCCTCCAGGAGGTGGTACAGGAGCCCCAAGTCCCACACCACTAGACTCTGGAACAGCTTCACCCACCAGGCTGTGAGGAGGCTGAACTCTCTTCCCTCCCTACCCACCAGGCTGTCTCCCTAAAGAAAAACTTGGAACTTATCTCACATTTTATTATCATTATTATTTAATTTAGTTTAAGAGTGAGATACGTAATTACATTTTTTTCATATGTGAATATGATTTGGCAGTAAACTTGAATTTTGAATATTGAATAAATTGTCAAAATGACAAAAACACAAGAAAATGTGACTATACTGACTCACATTAGTGCCGAGTGCAGTTTTCTTTAACTAATTTCACAGTTTTGTTATTACAAACCAACCCAAAACAAGGAGGTCCCAGTTTATTTTCAAAATCAATCAATCAATTCAAAATGGATCCACCACGTCCTCGTCTCTATGTGAATATGACGATGTTAATGTTTTAGTTGGAATGTTCCACAGTAAGGCATTTAAATGGTCGTGTTTGCATTCGTTTATTGTCGTTAAACATGCGTTATTATTACTGTGATTGAGCAGAAAAACTTTTTTCGGTCATTTATTACTGCGCGTGCGCGATCTGTAGTGTGTGCGTGCTCGTCCCCGTCAAGCACGTAGAAGGAAACGTAACATCTGCGTCATTTGCGCGGCGCGTTGCTCCCGATGCACTTCTCTCGAAATCCTAAAGATAGATGTTTCGATTTCAGGTGAGCACCAAACCTGCCTGGCATCCGATCTGAGCTGGGGTTATTTCTATGTACATGAGGGTAAATGTCGCCCGGGAGCGTGGACATTTAACCCGCTGTTCTTTGTTTATGCGCGGCACAAGTCCAATGCGGTGTTGGCCTGTGCAGCAGCAGTTTTTCCTGATGACATGAGCCACAGGGAGGGCAGATCTCCAGGGCGCGAACAGGCTGATCATACCGGGCCAAATACTGCGCTGTACCTTATAAAAAAACACCGTGCTTCTTTGTATACATGTTTTTAAAATCCACTATCCATCCACGTCTTGAAATCGATGTAACGCAGCGTCTCTTGCGTGATGTAACAGTGTTAGCATTGCGGCTAACGAGTACCACTGATGCTACAAGACATCTTCAAATATAATAAAAATAAACCGGGCAGCATGGTGTATTTTAGTACACATATGCTCAGTGGATCTAGTTAATGAATTATCGACAGCTCAGCACATTATACATCTGATTTATTTTTAGGGGAGACAATAGATTGTCAGTGCTTCATCTAAACATTGATTTCTGTACACTAAAGATGCACATTTTGTTCTACTCCTTTTCTGTAACTGTTTTAGAAGAGAATTAACATACATTTTGTTAACTGTTCTATGTTAATTTGTCTTAGAAAGATCAGCCATGTTGTCTGTTTATTTAACAGTATTTTTTCTAAATCTTGCCAACAACAATATCACAGTCAAATCACAATTGAATGGCAACAAAGGTTGTTTCTTAAGGTAATTTAATGTTCTTTAGTAAGAAATAATGCCTTGTCTCCATTGGTTTTGCATTTTAAACCTGCTTATCTTGTTGCTTAGACCTTCTCAAGATTATTTTTGAAATGCATAGATTCTTCGCCCATAGCTTTTTTCTCTAATTTGTATGTTCTTGCCAGACATGTTTACAATGTGTATTGTTAACTGCCTGATTCTTAGTTGAACAAAACTAATGGAAAATCTAATTACACAATCCTAGGTGCTGATTGTAATTGCTAATGTAAACAAATATAAACTTGGTTATAAACTGAGTATGTTTTTAGCTTTCAGTTTTTAACAATCTCTTTCTATTCTAAGTTTGGGGAAAGCATTAGATAAAATCAAGCAGGCACCAACAGCCCCAATATCATCCATGCAGTAGATGCACTTGATGTTAGCTGGGAAAAAAACGTTCTTGGCCATTTATCTATCGACTTATGATGACCCATGGTTTTAGAAAATAAATAAAAATATATTTTTTGTTTTAAGATCTATTTGTGTTTTTTATTACAAGGGTGTCCTTTGTACATTCCTATCCCTGGTGATTTTAATATGTTAAATATGAGCCTTAGCATGCATACAAATGTTTTCTGACACTATAGGGTGATATATGTACCAGTAGTGGCCCAGCAGTTTATGGGGTTGTTCCACCATGCTTTTTGCTTACTTTTTAATGTTGTTTTGGCTAATATATCTCTGAGAGTTTTTCATTACTGCCACAAACATGGCAGATTTCCTTTGTAATGGCCATTTTTTCAAGTTTGGTTTTAACAAAGTGAATCTTGTGCTTTTATTTTAGTCCCTGGATGATGACTGTACGTTGGAGGAGGAGGATGATGGGCTGATAGAGGAGGAAGATGAGATTGATCAGTTCAATGATGACACATTTGGGGCAGGCGCAATTGGTCAGTAAAACTTTTTATTGATGAAAGTTTTATCTCTATGGTTCTTATTGATTATACATTTTTTAAGTTCTTGGTTAAATGTCTTTTCTAAAAGAGTATTTTCTTGAAAATATAAATTTAGCATTTTTCCAGTTTCCTTTGGTTGATTACTCAGGTTACAATATAATTCAAAGAATCACAAGATGAAAAAGGTAATCTGGCATGTTCTTGAAGCTGTTGTTCCAAAAAGCAATGCAACAATGTAAGCAAGAATATGAAATAATGTAAATCAAACAAGCAAGGCCAGTATTGTGAACTGAACTGCACAATTTATTAACTATAAATAAAGTCAAAATCCCTTCTTGTCTCATTCGCGTAAACCCAATCTCGTGTGTCATCTCGGCTTGTTTAAAATGTTATATCGTTTCATCCATAATAAAACATCTATTAATAAATTATTTCTCCTACTATTACTTCCATCATCTTCAGAAGATGACGACTGGCAGGAGGAGCACAAGCGTTTGGCGGAGCTGGATGAACGAGATGGACTGGGGGGTGTTGTACCAGGATCTGGACCGGGACTTGGGGCTCTGGGGGGAGCTGCAGACGCCCCACCTCTCGGCCCCCCTGCATCCTCTCTGCCCTCACTAAAATTCACGTCTTCCGCTGGCTTTTCTCGTCCAGGTCAGTGAAGAATGTTACTTAAAATATTTCTCTATTTCCAAATTAAACTATTCCTTGCAGCAAGATGTCCTGTAATATATTTTTGTGACTGAAGTTGATATGTGGACGCTTTCTGAGCTACACTTTCAAATACCATGGATAAATGCTTTACCTGCTACGATACCTCCTCTCACTCAAAATTTGTTTTTTTGTTTTGTTTGTGGTACAATTACTGGTATGGGATCTAATCTAATATCTCAAATAATGCACAGAAAGTTTGACATTCACAATATTTTATTTTTAAAATGTGACAACTACAACATCATTTTTTAATTTGGATTTTGAAAGAATATTTTTTTGTGTGCTGTGGTTTATCTGTCCTTAGTGGGTATAATAATGTATCCTAAATCTTCAGATGCAGAGGAGAGAGGAGGAGGAGGAGGGGGGGGAGGTGACCTGGCAGAGTCGTTAGCCCGGTTCATACTTGATGCAGACCCTGCCATCGCTGGTGTGGGGGCAGCAGAGAGACCAAACCCCACTCTGTCCGCTCTCCAGGGTTTAGATCGATCCAGAGTCCTACCCCAGCCAGCCCCCATACCAAACCAACTGCCTCCTCATCCTCAGATGCCATCCACTTCTGGTGAGACAATACATTTACACCATGCACCATAATCTGCTCTCCACTGATGAAAATAATAGACTTGCCTTATTTAATTTGTTTCAGATAAATACATAAAAAATTCTTATGTTGTGTTTTTAAGTGGAGTTCAAACAGCCAAAGCACAACATAATAATAAACACGGGCATATACACAATAGAAACATAAAACAGTGACTGGCCCACTCTGTACATCACTGCTGTTATTTTAGTTCGTTCAGCAGCCTTATGGATCCCGTGTTGATAGCTGGGTCATTGACAGCCTCCAAAACCAAAAGGTTGCCTACATCATTGTAGGTTTTGTCAGCGATGTTATTATTTATGGACAGTACTTTATGTAGTGTTTTTTTCTATTAGACTAATCTATCCATGTCTGTTGTAGGCCTGCCCCTTGGCCCTGCGTCAATGCTCAATTACCAACAGCAGCAACCTCAGCACTTAATGCGCAGAGGAACCTCTCCTATGGGACAGGTTTGATTTTATTTTGTACATCTCATCAAACTATTGTAGTGTATGCAATTATACACAAGGTTATTGGCAATATCTTCTTTTAGATGAACTCTCACAATATTTGGGAGAACAGTATGGGGTTTGGGCCCGTTAGCGTAACCCCAGGACTGCCCACGCACATGGAGGTAAGAAGCACTTGTGCATGTGGCCACACTTTTATATACAATATCAACAGAGAATGTAGTGTTTTTTCCTCCTTGATTACAAATGTTAAATTTAATAATTGTAAGTAATTACTTGGAGTACATGAATGTTAATATTTTTGCTCAACCTGGTTCAGTAGTTTATTCCATGTTAAATCTTTAGGGAATGAAAATTTAACTTGTAAGTAAATATCATGAGTGGTTGCTTAGTTTTATTGCTCCAGTGCAGTACAAAAATCAGGACTGCACAATATGTAGCACAATCAACTCAAAATCGTGAGTTTGTGCAATTACTGAATTCGCTAAGGGTGCAATTTAGATTGTAAAATATCCAGTCTTTTTATTCAAATATCTTGTAATATTTCAGCATGTTTCATGAGTGGTTGCTTAGTTTTATTGCTCGAGTGCTGAAATGCATGGTATTTTTATTTTTTATATTAGTTTATCAATTCTCCCTGATGTTATTAATTTTGGAGTCCTTTACATTGTACACTGAACAGAAACCTCCTTTTTTAACTTGTATTGTGAATCTTATCGCACAGTAAATCACAGTTTAAGTAAACATTTTAATTTATTTTGATTGATTTGATTTCTCAGGACAGTCCTCTTATGTCCATTATCAAAGAGGTGGGTTTGCCCAAAAGACCTCCTCAGAACCGGAGTGATGAAAGCCGAGATTTGTCAGAGAGGGTGCCGCCCCCTCGGTCATCTTCGCCTGTGATTGGCTCTCCTCCTGTGAGGGCGGTGCCTATTGGCACTCCACCCAAGCAACCAATGAGCCACGCCCTCAACCATCAGGTGAAATAATAATACTAATGTACTATAAATGGCATTGTTGTAAATGCATGAAACATTTACTTAATACAGGTTAACACTTAAGTGTTTTGTGATAAGAATTCTAGCTTATACTCAGGGGGCCAGACTAACATTGAACAGGCACCAAAAATCATAAAGATTTAGGAGTGGTTCTATACCCCGTCAAATTGACAAATTGTCAAATTACCTTTCAACAATACAGTGCAACAGTAAGACTAACATTGAACAGGCACCAAAAATCATAAAGATTTAGGAGTGGTTCTATACCCCGTCAAATTGATTTACCTTTCAACAATACAGTGCAACAATTTACAGAGACATTCTCCCAGTAACCATACCTTTTGTGATTTTTGCATAAGGCTGTTGGGCTCTTGAGCAAAATACTGACAAAAAATAAAATGATTATAGCCAATTATTATGGTGATGAAGGCAATTTAAAATGCTTAATTTCATAAACATGATCTGTGTCCCAAGATACTTGGCTGCATTAATTTAGAGAAACACTTGTCTTTTCTTTCCTCTCAAGTCTGTGATTCTAACTGTAGTAACTACCCTCCTGACACTTTCTCTGCTGTGTTTGTGTGTATTTGTATGTATATTGTATTTAGATCCACCACCCCACTGCAGTACACGTCCGCGCCCCGGTGCCGCACAGATACCCCCCTCCTCATTTCCCCGAGCGCCTTTCTCCAAACACCCTCCTCAACATAGCAGTGAGTCCACTTCCTCTTCCCTTAGAGTTTAAACACTTCTGACTATAAGAAAATGGGTTTCAACTTTATGCTATATTTCTGTGTTCAAGTGATCCTCGGGAACTTGGGTTTTTGAGATGAGATGTTGGGATTGCAATTGGTTTGGGTTTAACTCAGAAAGTTGACAGTTTTATGTCTTCAGTAATAAAATTGTGGAGTCTGCCCATTAGCAGCTTTTAATAAACTGTAAGATTTGTTGTTGTTGACCATGTCAAAAGTTAAACATTAATTTTATGTGTTAACTGTAACTATTTAACATCAATCTAATATTTCAACTGTAGTATCGGGTCTTGTAGAGATTTGTTGGCCTTATGATATGGACAAATGAAAGTAAACCTCTTTAATAACATTTAGTCAGAGTGCTCAAATATATAAGATATATTGACAAATCAACTGATTTCATCCATCTCAACACAGCGGTCAGACAGCTGGTTTAGACATTTACCCAGAACATGAACAGAGAATGCAACATTTTGAGACCTTTTTAGCACAGTTTTGTTTTTTTTGTGGTGCATGAATTATGGCTCAAAGGTGCACTTAATAACTTTTCTCTAGGAGAATACACCACATGCTGAGTAACCAGGTTCACCTTACACTTGTCAAAAATATGGATTAAAGAAGAACAGATTTCGAACATCATTGTTTTTTTTTTATTACTAAAACACTTCAGATTTATATTTTGATTTGATGTAGATTAGATATAGATGAATGTGTTTTGTTTTCCGCAGAACTCCCCTCTGTGCCGCGGTCCATTTCCTCCTGGAGTTTTGTCTCAGATCCAGAGGGCTCAAATGCTTAACTCTCAGGTTGGTTAAGTTATTTAAATTATGGCCTATTCCTTCCCCACTGTTCTATACATATGCATTTTCACTGGGGTGTTGCTGAAAAGTATTATGTAAAGTATATTATATAGAAGTAGGACTGATTGATATAGCAAAAAACATGAATATTTCATTTTAAAAAAAAAAGTTTTTATCTGTACCATTTAACACAGAAAGTTGTACAATTTCTTCATCAAGTCTTTTTGAAAAGAGGGTGTAGGCCTCTTAAATGCAAAGAAACTATTTAAGCCTAAAACTCTAATTGGGTCTTTTTTATTAATTTCTAGATTTTATATATTTATAATGCTGACTTTTATGTTTTCTGATGTGCTGATTAGCACACTCAAGGATTGGCATGTAGTGGTGTCTCTCATGGTTTTTGACCTTCTCCTCTGTCCTGTGTGCAGGTGGCAGGCTTCCCTCGCGGGGGCCCTCCTCCCATGATGCCCGGTGGTGGGTTCAGGCCGTTCTTCGGTGGTCCCCCTCCTCATGGGCACAGGATGGGACCGCCCCCTCCTCATGGACCCCCCAATCACCCGCCACCCATTCGCCACAACACTACCCACCTGCACCCACAGCATCGCAGAATGCTCACCCAGCGCATGCAGAGCCGAGGAGGGTAAGGACTGGACCTAATACACTCGAGTAATTTGAGGTTATGCCAGAAAAGTTGAGTTTAAAGGCTCATTTTTACCAAACTGACCTTCCCATTTCTGTCACTAGGCCTGTGAAGATTTATGTGTGACGTATCACTAAAGAAAATATTGATAAATTATAATATTGATGCCACTTATGCCACTGATACAATAACTCTCAAGCAGGATTATCCCCAAAACATAAAATATAAATGTAAATGTCTAAATGTACAATGTTGTTAAAGATGAGCTATGAAAAAAGGAACAAAATCTTTATAACTTAAATAAAAAAAAAAAAAAGTTCACCAGTACACACTTGCGCACAATAAATTTATTGTTCTATCCATTAGGGCTGCAC
>JACN01102496.1:0-12708 GCA_000787155.1 Scartelaos histophorus | reverse complement strand
TAATAATAATAATAATAATACACTTTTATGTGACCCAATGAATACCTATTTTTGTGATTGGTGCTCAAAGTCAAGAAATGATTGCTTTGGCTAAAATTGAAATGATTGGAAGAACACATGGCTATAACATCTATAATGTTATATCAGGAGAAGGTTACTTACTCTTTAGGCTAAAAGTATTTGGGTTGTTGAAGTATTGCAAATAGTAGTATTGCATTACTGTTCAAATACAGGCCCAGGGTTTACACAGTGGCTGCACAGAGCTTAACTTTTGACCTGGTTCTGATATTTCAGAAATAACTTGAATACCATTGTCGAAAATAATCATCAGTGATTCCACGAAGAGGAAGGATATTTTATTTATAATGCAATTAATATTGAAAGACGCCAGTAAAATTATCGCCACCATGTTACACTGTGTGCTCCAATAAAAAAATATTTATCCATAAAGTTGCTCTCTGTAACTTTTCTGGTGGACTATCTGCCATCTTGTCTCCCTGGAGATGTTAGGGCTTGGCCTGGAATGTTGTTTTTGCAGTTCAAAAATACCTTGAAAAGCATGCATTATTAGTATGAGAATGCTCGCCTCAGTCTCCACAGATCTGACCTGTAACCTTAATTGATGCTGCCACATGCTTGTCTTAATGAAAATAGACACATTTAACGTAATGATAAAATGTGTAAATATGTGTGTGTTGTTTTTTCTACAGCAATAGAGCCACAATGCTTCTTCAAAGACGTGCCATCTTTGCTCTTGGCCGTCGCTTGTGCTCCACTCATGCTACAACTGGCCCCCTGACAGACTCTGCAGGACCCAGTTCAAGTAAGAACTCCGAAAATAAAAAATACTAAAAATAAAAATACTATCAAATAATTCACATGTCACAAGTTTTCACTCACGAGAACAAGACAAGATGGTATTTTGATAAAAATAGTTTTAAAGGTGCACTATGTAACTTCTAGGTGAGGTGTCTGCTACTTGATTGTCTCCATGGAGATGTTATTTCTTTACCTGAAATGTTCCACAGTATGGCATTTGTTCAGTTACTAATAATAATCACTAATGTTTTATTGATGACATGAGTTCTTACTATGTGCAGGTTTGCTTCTCCATAGATCTGACTGTAAACTTGTCTCCATTGTGATAACCAACTTTGTTTCCCTACTGTGGAACAATCAAGGCAAAGCTGCACCATGTCAGTGCATTAATAAGTAAATTGTGCCATTCAGTTCACAATTTTGGCTTCATATTTTGTTTAATTTCATCGTTTTGCTGTCAGTGTAGCACTACTTTTTGGTATTGCAATGTCTCAAGAGGAATTACTCAGCAAAGTGAACCTTTTTTATCCAAGACAAATGTTAAAATATGAGCAAAAAAATCTCACAACATTCTTTTTCATGTGTGTACAGTCTTACAATTTTGTGTGGTAAAATTCTGTATAATGAAATCACGTTTCCTTCTCCACTTCACTAGATATGACTGATTTCCGTCAAGCCTTCTCCAAAGCCAACCGCGTAGCCATAGTCACCGGAGCCGGAGTTGCAGCGGCCAGTGGTGTCCCAACCTTCCGAGGAAAGTACGAAACTTGGAGGAAGTGGAAATCTCAGGTAATTTGTGAATAATCACACAATACAGTCTAAGTGCTTTTAATGTGGGCCAGGGCATATTTGTGCTGTCCAGTTGTTTATCAGATTTGTGAATGCAGAGTGGGTGTATTTTCGGTTTACATAACACATTCTTGCTGCTCAATAGGTTTTATCCAATGGCAAAGCATGAATGTTGTTTGTTGTGTAATCTGTGGTGGCGTGAAACATGAATCAAAGCAAGAAAGGCAGCTAAATGAATTGTATTAACTGTACTTTTGGCATTAAAAAAAAAATTAACGTGATCAAATTACATTGCTCATAACTGCAATGTTGATTTATTCACAGGACATTAAATGGTATAGAATGCTTAGGGTGTTCACAGTGAGTTATTCTCCTTAGATTGCTAGATCTTAAAATCAGTATGCGTGAAACCTTACACAACCAAAAAATAAATACATAAAAAATAACAAACACAGTGAGCTGCAAAATTAACACAAAGGCACAATAGGCACAGTGGCTAGAACAAAGAAGGGTTCAGATTTGACACCCGGTTTCCTGGGCCCTTCCCTTTGGGGTTTTCCTGTTTCTCTCTGTGTCTGGGTGGGTTTCCTCTGGGCACTCTGGTTTCCCCCATCACCTCAAAACATGTACAATAGGTAAAATTCTCCAGCCAAGGTGGTCCTGACCAAGACTAGCTCAAGATTTGGAGTTGGGTCTCTGAGCGCTGCACTGCTTCTTACAAGTTGCCCCTACATTGAAGGATGGGTTAAATGCATCATCACTCTCTTCTTTCACATTTTCAGTCTCTGTACTATTGTTTTTAATTCACATTAAAGCTCTAATATAATTGTTCT
This sequence comes from Scartelaos histophorus, assembly GCA_000787155.1. Lineage (NCBI taxonomy): Eukaryota > Metazoa > Chordata > Actinopteri > Gobiiformes > Gobiidae > Scartelaos > Scartelaos histophorus. The sequence goes on along the minus strand of JACN01102496.1, from coordinate 10,267 downwards.
TAACAGGACTTGGTCACCCCAGAGGCCTTCTCTCGTAACCCCTCTCGTGTCTGGGAGTTCTTCCACTACAGGCGAGAGCTGGTGATGGACAAGAAGCCCACGGCCGCACACTACGCCATCGCCGAGTGTGAGGCCCGTCTCCGGACACAGGGGAGGGAGGTGGTGGTGATCACCCAGTGCATTGATGATCTGCACCTGCAGGCCGGGTCCAAGCACGTGCTCAAAATCCACGGTGAGTTTTTGGTATTTGTATTGCACTGTAGAAGCAAACAGGGCGAGGCGAATGCTGCAGTGATCAACCAACTAAACAGGACTAGTTGATTATAAACAATAGTCTTATTTTGATACTTGTAATCTTTATCTGGATTATACAGACTCTTAAACACTTACTAAATGGCCTTTTATAACAAAGACATTTGTTTTTTATAACAAAAAACATTACAGAATTTAAATTTCAAAAAAAGAATAATTTCTGATTTTCAGTACTACATTTCTAAATATCTTCCATCTAGATTCCATCACTCACCATATTTCAACCTTTCATTTGGTCAAAAAAAGTCTCAACGTACAATAGAAATAATTATTTAACTAGTTGACTAATCCAGAAAATAATAGTCAGCTACTAAAATAAGTGTTAGTTGCAGCCCTGTGTGAGACTATATCCTGGTTAGCCATACTGCTTTTTAATCATTTCAGAAATGCACATAAATCATTGGAGTACCAACTGTATGTTGTAATTAGATCTGCCTCGGAATTGATGTTTTTGTGTTTTCAATTACTTGATGCAATAAAAATAACTTTGTTTTGAGGACCATTTGATGCAATAAAAATAACTTTGTTTTTTATCAAAGTCTGGCAATTTCTAAACACAAACTGTATGGTAGTGGTTACTGGAATCCATGAGCCAGCCTTCTTGGTTTAACCAGGAATACAGTGATTCATTCTGCCAGTAATTTTAACCAGTGTTCTGGAAAAGTAGTGTAGTGTAGTGGTAGACGTTTTATTTTGGCTTCAACTGCAGTAGTCTCCCTGAAAGTGGCTAGTATTGTACATATGTGTATAGCAATTTCCAGTTTATCTGTCATTGTTGTTTTGCAGCTGTTTCTCTGCCAAATAAAGATAAAAATGTAATACAATTTAGTCAAAAGCAAATCGTTTATAAAGTCAGTGATTAAGACCAGACATCATTCTGTAAATTCAACAGTGACAAAGCTGTTTCCAGTCAGTCTGAAGGACCCAAATCTAAACATGTGTATTTCTGTTACTGCAGGCAATCTGATGGAGACCCGCTGTGTGAGCTGTGGCAACGTGCACGCCAACAAGCACAGCCCTATTTGTGCAGCACTGAGAGGCAAAGGGTGAGACAGCAGAGTTAATTTTCTATGTACTTATTGAAAAGCTGTTTAAAGATGCACTATGTAACTTTTTGGTTGGTTTAAATCTGTTTTTCTTGAACAGCTCACCTGAACCGAACGTGCCTGATGCAGACATTCCTGTAGATAAACTGCCCAGGTGAGAGCACTAACCAGGAACTTAGAACCTTACAATTATATGACTAAATATATTCAACTGCTTATATGGAGTCAGTGTTTCTGATTTGATTCTCAAAAAAATTCATAGTATTATTAGTTAATTCTATGTAAACTGTTGTTGCCCTGTGGTAATATCATTCAGTCCTGCTGGGGGCAGTGTTGAGCTTAATTTCTTCCTCTACTGACTTGATACTGTATAAATTATTTAGGTTTGTACTTTTTAAATCAACAAAAAATAACAAATTATAGAAACATATATGCAAATTATTATATATCCCATATTGTAATTGATGATTGAATTTTAACAGATGCTATAAATGTTTGGCATGCTTTATTTTTGTCTTATTTATCATTTGCCCCATGATTTGTAAAGCTTAGTATATTATATATGTTAAAAATCATTTGTTGAAAGCACGGGTTGCTTAGACAGGCCTGAACAGTTTTTCCTGGATGCACTGTTAGGTGTGAGAAGAATGACTGCCACGGTCTACTGAGGCCCAATGTGGTGTTTTTTGGAGAGACTCTTGATTCACACGTTTTGACCAAGGTGGAAAAAGAACTGGAACAGTGTGATCTCTGTTTAGTGGTGAGTGCCTTTGTTTGTGCTCTTTTCCCTGCCAAATTATGCTCTTACTAAATTAAATAATAATAAAGAAGAAATATTAAAAATTAAAACTTTTATTCACTTTAGGTCGGTACATCTTCCATTGTTTATCCGGCAGCCATGTTTGGTCCCCGAGTGGCTTCAAGAGGCATTCCAGTCGCAGAGTTCAATTTAAGTGCAAGTCCCAAAACAGAATATTTTATGTAAGTCGGTGTTTAAATAAGATCTCTTTTTATAACCTTGATAAGTTTTAAATAATAATTAAATTGCATACTCAGACATAAAAGGTGCACTGTGTAACTTTTTTTTGGGGCATCTGTCACCTGCCTGTTTCTCTTCAGTGTTCTGCCACAGTATGACATGAAACAGCTCTACTTTACTTTTATTTAATTACAGTTGGTTTCAAAGATCAAAAATATCTAGAAATACAATCACTCTGGCTATGCTTTGCCACAGATCTGACCTGTAACTTTGTCATCATTAAGATAGGAAGGTTTAATGCCATACAGTGAAACATTCCAGATGAAGCAATAACATCTCCATGGAGAATAAGCATTTGACAGAAAAGTTACACAATGCACCTTTAAGGCCACATGTGTTGTCAGCATGTAGGAGGAGTCACAAATCCACAAATTAGCAAAATATTAAACGGGTTTTTTTTGCATTTTAGTAGATTTTTTCAGTTGATAGGTGGATATTGCTTATTTACCACATTTTTCTGAAAACTAAAAAGCTTTTTTTTTTTTTTTTTTTTCCTCTTTTGTTTTTGCAGGTATCATTTCTCAGGACCATGTGAGAAGACTCTGCCCACAGCTTTGGCACCTCTTCAGTGAGAATTACTGAGTCCATCTAATGCTATACAATCCTACGGGATTTTATTCCAAATATCTGCCTTCAAATCAACTCAGCTGTTTACGCTTAAAGTAGGAAACCAGATGTAGCTATGTGGTAAAAGGCGAGTGCTTTTTCCTAACCATATGGTATCAAATAACTGGAAATAGTATGATCATTTTTCATATTATATGCTCCTGAGATTTGAGATTTAAGCAACTATTTTAATGCTTAAAGGGAACGCACAATACATTTATGCAAATACAGTATTCTAGATTTAGATTGGGGTTATGGGACTTTCTCTTTTCAAGGGCCCTGACGTGTGCCTTCAAACCAAACAGTTTACAGAGACATACAGTATCTGAATGCTAGTTTTATACCTCCAGTCAAAATGTTACATTCCTCAGAGTTTGCTACTGACCAAGGACAATATTGAATGGTGTCTGAGTCACTCTTTTCTGTTTGGTTACACACATTGTCTATTTGATATTTGATCACGCAGGTGTATCATGTTTTTTATAGAAATGTATTACCACAAACATCAAACCAGCCTACAACATTATGACCACAACATGTCAAATAACCCAATAACCCCTCAGTGCTTTGAGGGTTATAGGTCCAAAGTGTAAAAAACTGGCATAGGCATATTTCTTTTTAATACTCATGTAATGCAGTCAATACATACACTTTTAATATTATAAAGCACTTATGCTGAATGTTCTGTCAGTACTTTTGAAATTAAACACTAAATCAGCATTTGTTGTTGGTCCTTATTTTTATTTTTGTGACATTTATAATTGACCAAATCGATTCACATATGTACTAATCCATGACAGCCACAGTATGTGACTTTTTAGATCAACAAGAAACAAGAAATAACAAAAGAAGAATCATTTTCAAAGATAATTGCACTGAAAAACATGCATCCATATTGTGAATGGGCTTGCATCTCCACAAACCTGACTCTTATTGTGGCCTGGGGGAGGGCCACTTCTGGCTTGTTTCCCTGTTCTTTTATAAAACTAATCTATATTTTCTGTATCTATGGAATCCTGTAAGCTGCCCCCAGAAATTTGCATGATATACCTTTTAATTTCAAGATGAAATGTGTTTTCTTTCACAAAAATAAGAAACGCCATTTTGTGTTTGCAAAATATATCGAGCCCTCCAGTTATTTATAGCAACATCATTCAACAGACGTAATTCAAAATGTAGTTGGAGCCCTACACCATAACATGTGAGCTCTTTGCACGTATCCCGCATTCCGCTTTCTACACTGTATAAAAAATGGCCTTTCTTTCTTTTCCCAGAGGATAAACAGCTTGTATCCACTTGGCGTACTTCTCACAGCATGGATCAGCGAGGAGACAAACTACGTCAAGGCTGTCTCCAAGTTGTAAACAGTTAGGCCCAGGAAGCAAAAACAACCTCATAACTTTATACGCAACCTGCATAAGACCTTGTCAGATGCCCGGTGTTAAATAAGGACACCATAAATGTAGCCTGCTGAATGGCGAGGAAGAGACTCGTTCATAATATTGTCCCTATTAAACAAACACCAAACCCGGTTGTGTTTACTCTAACCCACTGACTGGACTAATATGGTCAGGACAGGCCTGTAAATGAGAGCGTCACACGGCCAGACTCTAATGCAAATTAACCATGGTAAATGTTCAGTGGACAGTGTTATGATCATGTAATGAGTCTCATAAAGATTTAACCAGGGTCAGATCATGGAGTCAGTAGAGAAGATAAGAAAGGCCATAAACTATCATTGAGGTTTTCATCAGCAAAAGAGCTATTTGTTGTATAGATACATTTTTGTTTTTCTATTCAGAATTTTGTGCTAAAGCAGACACCAAAACACAACTCTAAGTATGTGTTTAATAAGATAACAGCATTTTAACATGGCTTAAAACGCACAACAGTCAATAAAGCACGATATAGGACCTTGAAATTTACATTTATTCTATTATTATAAGCAAAATTATTCATCTGTAGGTTTGAACAGCTTTTTTCCACGTGCAACTGAAAATCTAACTTGAATCGGTGCAATTCTTTTTGTTCCTCGTGAAATTAATCTGCACAAATGGACTAACGCGTTTAAAATGATCATGACGATGAAGTAAAAACATCGCTCATTCACTGGAAATCTCCCCTGCTAGCACTCATCGCCAATTAACATCCAAATCCAATGCTCGTGTCTACTTCCACTTAAACTTGATTAGATTCCTGCTCATTTCCTTGCCTCTATTACTCTCCCTCCACGGACTAGGTAAGGCCGCGTCCCATTTGTCATCTGCGGAAAAGTACATAGTGAGGCACTTAAGGGGAGATCTCAACCCGCCTCAAACACTCATTTCAGAGCCATTTTAACAAGGCTCCTAGAGAGTGCAGACAATTGTACTGCCAGCCCGTGGTGAATGAAAGAAGTAGGCCTGTAGTGAGTGGAAGTGCTGAGGTCCTGTCTGACCCAAAAGACCTCAGGTTAATAGACTCCTCATCCGGTGGCAGCTCTGCAAATATTGGGCTTTCAGTGGCCCCAGACTGGTGCACAATGTGTGTTATGTCAATATAAGAGTACAGTACTGTATAATGGGGAGAGCAAGTAGGCACATGGACAGTTTTTTGGTTATATTTGGTGTCTGGGCTCTAACAGAGGGTTTGTGTAAGGACGGTAGTCGCCTATACATAGAGTATGTAGAGTTTATGTGGCCAGGGAGGTCAACTTTATCTCTCTAATGTGCGTTGTGATTAGACAGAATAAAACTATTTCATCTTGAATCACTTGCTGAGTAAATTATTCCAATTATAGAGGCAACTAATTAAAATGTAATTTAGATTTAAACTTTTACTGTTTCACCGTTGTCGTGTCCTTTGGCAAAACATTTCAAAATGATTTAACATTTCAAATACACTATGTAAAATGTACTAGAACTGTTCCAAACCAAGCCTATATCTCCAGTTCTAAGACTAAAACTTCTCCTGGTGTTACATGGGAAAAGTTCGTTTAAATTCTATACTTTGTTGGCCTTATTTGTTCAATTTATTTCCTAAAACTGCAGGAGCAGTGGTTTAGCTCACTTAACTCACCTGAAAGACCTGAAATAGTCCTGAATAGTCCAGGAATAGCTCAGATGTTTTTGTTTTGAAATGTATGACCACCACTGACCTATATTACTGAGGTCGACCTTGTCAAGCCATATACATACTCATAAGGCTGGTCTGTTAGCGGTCAAGCTGAAATCAACCCTCCAACCCTCTTGTTATAATAACAAAGGATTTACAGGCCATCCATGGTGCTGTCACCATCACTGAATATTCAAAATGGAACTGTAGGTTTCTGTAGGTTTCTGCATTTAATTTTCCTGAATCTCAGAATACAAACTAGGACTTCCTTCAGATGACCTATCAAGTGTCTGATAAGAGATAAAATGGAGATAAAAGGAAGCTTAATTTGTGTAACCCTGCCTAATTAGGATCAAGTCCATTGTTGTTTCCTCTTCTCTGGGCTATATTGATTTATATCCCTCCACCATACTCTACAAAAGCAGCTTTTTTGGAAAAATCATGACTTTCTTCTTTTATCATGTGCCCTATTGTAATACTATTTAATCATCAGAGTGTTGCCCAAGATGTCAAGCCTTGAATCCTCCAATCTCTGAGTTGGAAGGCTCCAACTGAAATGACCTTATTTGACCCGAAGCTAATTGCCCCACCCTCCCTGCATGTACATGTTTGAAATCCTTTATTTTTCCTCTGCATTCCCAAAGGTCATGTCATATAGTGGCATTTTTCCCATAAACAGCTTTACGTTTTACATTTGATTCAGCAGAGATAGGACATTCCAGTAGTGAAATGATCCAAATGATTTTAATGTAGGTGCATGGATTTTAAAATCACAGTGGAGCACATCCTGTATTACCCTATGACATCACAAAGTGGAACAGAGTGTTTTCTGTTTGAGAAAAGAACTCTAAATATAATAATAATAAGCCTAAATATTCAGGATTTGTGTGTTAAACATGTGTGGATGAAACAAAAATAACTCCAGGTATTTTTCAGATGAGGAAACAACATTCTAGTATTAAAAAGAAAAAAGTATAATATGTTCCTTTAAGCCACTTACAGTTTAAGCACATGAGTGAGGCCTGGGCCTGTAGTACATGTACACAACACAGGCTCTACCAGATTACCACACAGGTCCTACGGTGCAGCACTGAATCTTGTGCACCTTGTGCTTTTGATCTATAAGCCCGCACACACCAACTTCTTTTTCTTTTTTTTTTCTTAGTGTATAAACAAGCGTCTGACCTTGCTAGTTCATTTTTTCATGTTTTTGTTGTTGGACATTGTAATAGGGGGTTTAAAATAGCACTGACAGCACAGAGCATGGCTCGCTCGCCAGATTGTGAGTTGTTGGGCAAACAAAAAGCAAGAAATAATCTAAAGCCGGTTAACAGGGATGATAACACTAAGAAAGGGGATTTCTATAAGTAGGCCTAATATAATTCTTAACATAGGCCTCACTTGGAAATAACACTTATGTAATGATGTAAAGGCTCATCTCCAATGTACAAAACCTTAGATCTCAAACCTAATGCATCAGGAGTAATGTTAACATAATTAAACAAGTTTGACTTTTTCTAAAGAAAGTTAGATCTTTTTATTTTTGCTACATAATAAATCACAGAATAATCTGTAACAATTGGTAACTTTTTATACTATTTGAACTAAAAATGTCATGTTTTATATTATTACATAAGCAAGCCTTACTCATTTTTTAGTTTGTGTAATTTCAAAAACCGAGGAACCAGATGGATTCTCAAGCCAAACTTGATCTCCCAATCAGATGTGTTTTTTCAGTGGCGCACGTGAATTGAAGGAGCACACTGGTCACCAGCATTTACTAAATCAAATCTATTTCACCTAAACTTGACAGTTTAGTGCTTTGCCCACTAATTCTGCAGAGATCTGCAATGTTTTTTGCATTTTCATGTGTTTTCTGGATTGGCTAATCCACCTGCCAATCACAGCTATTTGAAAATGGGGAGATTTGCCTGTGACCAGACTCATGTTCTCACTGAAGTATTGTGTATTACTGTGTGTAGTACTATAGTATGGAAAATATATTTAACTGTAATATGTCTATTCACTTTAATAAAGCAATCCTCAGTTAGTTATGTTATTTAAGGGTTTTGAAAATATAGATATGATGTCACTAATGCACCTATTTGCTCCATTTGCTGCAAAGACCCTGAAGGTAGCATAGGCTGTTTCCACTGACAGTGTAGGATTTGATCTAGATTAGACTAAACACCAGAATTAGCGCTGGTCTGTAAATGCACAAACATGATAAGCAAAAGGTTGCAATCACAGAGCTGTCATGAGCTCACAGAACTGATCCTATCAAGTTTGTCAGAGGAATAAATAAAAAGTGTGCGTTTGCTGACAGTGTAATCAAAGCACTTTTACAATGTGTGCTCATTCAAGTCACCACAAGCTGTTCTGCTCAAGCAAAAGAACAACATGCTTTTATTTGTGCCATTTTTATCACATAAAAAACACACAACATTTAAAGGTGTTACACCAGATTTTTAAAAAGTAATAAACAGGACTGCTTCATAAAAGATTTTCTTACCATATGCTTTTGAGCATCCTAATTATTTTGTAAGCTCTTTTCACAACTTTCAGAGTTTTGCCGGCTAACATCAACTTCCATGCAAAACGCGAACTGTGAACTTCCTGATTATTGGGTAAAAAACACTTTATAATTAGATACAGACACAGAAGACTTATTTTGACCTCAAGAACCGCTGATAGCACATATCTGTACTGGGGTATGACATGCTTTGACATGCTTTGCTCAAATACGGAAAAATCAGGTACAAGCTTTATAATGGTATGGTGTGGACATATACTTAAGGGGGTAAGGGGGAAGCTCAAGGAATAGAAGATTAAATGGTAGATTTATGGTTGTAGTAAAAAGGCCATGGGGTTACTTGATATGAGACAATAGTGGAGAGTGACTGATGGGGTCAGATGATTAGCAGGAACAACCATTGAAGAAAAACAAACAACAACAATACAATTTAATAATATTCTACCATAGCGACATGTCCTTTGGTTTCATGGGGTCTGCCAATTGTTTGTTTGAAATGTCCCATGATGTGACACTAAATGGATGTACCTGATTTTTTCCACATATAGTTGAGCAAAACACAATGCAGATACTTTTAGCTCATTGTAGATTTGAGACCATTGTGTCTTCATCTAATGGTGGCTAGTTTGTTTTCACGGTGATAAGCAAGTTCTTAAGACCACACTGTGCAACATCTCAGGCAAAGCAGTAACACCTTCATGGGGACAAGTAGACTGTGGATTCCTCACCAAAAAAATAGCGTAGTGTACCTTTAATTTGTCATTACGAGCGACTGCGGGTGGGTGTTTGAGGAGACGTCCCAAATGTGCAGATTTACTCAACTTAAACTAGATGTAAATGATTCAAAAATACTGACGAACAAGAAAAGCTAAACATTATTACTTGTAACATTGCACCTTCTATTTCTGCTCTATATCTTTTGGAATACTATAAGATTAAACAGGGGCCTATAATAATAACATCTGAGATTCTGTGAAGCCTATCTGCTGACCTTGTGCAGTGACAAGAGCCAGAGACAGTGTGTTACAATGGTGCCGAGCGTGGACAGTTATCTGTGTGTCTGTACAGGTCCTGCTGTGAAGAGCAGACAGTCTATTCTCCGAGCACGGATAAGCCCGGGGATTGTCTCTCATTCCGGCTTTGGGTTCATAATATATAGTATACTCAGGGCGAGACAAAAGACTGTTTTTGTGGGTTATATCCTACACGGGGAAGACTCCAGCTCCATTGGTTTTGATGGCTGACTTTTGGCTGTGTTTTCAGAAGGTTATTGAGAGTAAGAAATAGACACATAAAAAGGTTATTGGCCTTTTTCAAGACATTGACAATAAAAGTACCCAGACCCATACTGTTTGATCCTAAGAATTATGTTTTCTGTTTTTTAGAATCCATATACTCACCTTATGCTCCGAGCAGACAACATAAGTTATTTTCAACAGTAAATCGCATGTAAGAATATAAATGTATTGTTAGGTATAGTAGTAGTAGTAGTATTAGTAGTAGTAGTAGTAGTAGTAATATTTTTACTATTGTAGTAGTGTTTTACTATTTTATTTTGACTTGTACATATACATTCATATAATTATGCCTTATTTGACACCCATCTCTCGCTATCTTTCTTTCTACTTATTTAGAATT
>KN496166.1:0-40912 GCA_000787155.1 Scartelaos histophorus | reverse complement strand
TGCCGAGTCCAAAAACATTGTTACGGCAAATTAAAATGTGATTTGTCTTTTTTTTTTGCAGAACTGGGCCCAGTGTAGATGTTTTTGCCAAACATTTCGATTACATTCCTTTACATAAATCATACACAGCTTTTTTTAATGTTATGTTTTACAATTTAATTTCAGTTTATAACATATTTGACTAATGCTTGCATAGTTTATTATGTGTAGTTAGAGCCCACTAATTTGCGATTTCTTGTGTTTTACGCGTGCTGTCATTTGGATGCAGTTTTATTAATAGCAGAGGGCCCATTATTAGGTGTATGCAGCTTAACTTCTTAGCTCACCGCCCATGCTTTCACATAAAATTTGCATAAATGTACAGACTCCTTTCATTCGAGGTGGAGAAGGCGAGGGATGGCTCATATATAGGACCCTATTGAAATAGCTCTATGGGGATTTCTATATGACTGAAAGTGCAGGCTATTTCCAACATATTGTTTCAACATGTGTAATTTGCTTTTGTCTGAGCCCGGTTTCAGTCAGCAATTACCACATTCACATTAACTTCTCATGTGGCTAATCCTTAATTAACTCAGGTCTGATCTCTGCTCTTAGCGGTCTATTTTCAGTCACAAAAGGCAACTATATTGAAGGAGAATAAATGAATATATAAGTAATGAGTTTCTCTGTTTTGACCCTTGAAGCTAAATGGACTTTTACTTGGATTAAAATGTTCAATCAGTAATAATAATCTATAGAGGCATATAATCGGATTCAAAAGATCGTATGTCACACTTGAGGCATTGAAGTTTTTCCATTTAAATTGTAATACACTTCCATGAGAGCTTTGTGGAGTTAGAAAATATTAAATTCAGAGGACACATTTCCAGATGAATATACCTCCTTAACCTAACCTCAACTTTTAAAGTTTCTTCACAGTTCAAAAAAGATAAGGTTCAGCATTTGGGGATTTTCAGTCTGAAATTATGACACCTTGTAAACTAGAAAGTGCGGCTCTTCTTCTTCTTTTCTGTGTTCTTTTTTATTCAATTGCAGTAGCTTCAGTTTGGGTATGAAAAGTTATCACAGTCTGTATTTTTAATGTATATGTCCTATGTGGGCATTTTATTCATGGATCAATAGTCAATGGCATGTTTTTATTCGTCTGCATGCTCTCCAGGGTTCTGGCTTCATCAGAACGTCGCCCTTTATGCATGTGTCTCCCTGCTTGTGCGAGCTTGTAGTAGTGAACGCGTGCAATCATTTGAATATCCACGCCTCTTAAGGGAGCATAGCATAGAGGCATTCATTACATGTGTGACGGATCAGGCAGTGCTAGCGTTTGTGCCTCTCATTTGTAGTCGGAGGCTGCAGTCTCCCACGCCATCTCCACAGCCTCCCAATCTGCACCAAGCCAAACTCCCATGCTCCACTCTGCTCCAAGGGAGGCCGCTACCCGTGTTAAAAAGTGAAGACTATAAAAAATAAATGTAATAGCAGGTACGAGCAGACATTGTGAATGTAGCTTGGATTACTAATTGCTAGCCAGCACCCGAGCCTTTGCATTTTAATGTGGTGTTTTGACATGCAGGTTTGAATCAATAGTCAGGGCAGTAAGAGTGGAGCTACAAAACATCCCACTACACACTGGTCATCTAACAAGTGTGGCCTTAAAAACAGGCTCAGGTGAATGTATAATTCTACGCAATTAAAGCTGTAGCTCAAGTCTTCCTAAGCTAGGCTGATGCTTAATAAAGTAGAGAGAAGGTCACTTCTAAACCTTCTAGTCTTCTTCAGTATGTTTTGGCATGTAAAATAATATTGCTGTTGTATAATTGCAATTGTATTGTTAACTGGAAGCACTGTAGCATTCTCACTCACAGCTCCTGGACAGCATGGTTCTTTTCTACAGTTTGCAGGGACTGTAAAGTACTTTAAAGGGCGTGTATTGCACTATTTTTCTGATGTAGATTTGAAAGAGTAAGGGTCACTCAAACATCTGTGGATGAAACAAACTCCAGGTATGTTTTTAACGAGGTAATAACATTTTAATGTGGTTTAAAGCTCACATAAGTTAATTTTGGATAATGTTAACTCTTAAAGCAGAGTACTTCTTGTAGAAGTTTCAATAGTAGTACTTGATGTCTTTTTACATTGGTAATGTTGGAGTAACACCATTTAAGACTTATTTTGTGTTCTCTCAGCCTTGACCTATGTACAATGCAATATTGAAATAAGACATTTCCAGCCCAAACCACTTCAAATAGGAGGAGAGCGCTTTCATGAATATTGCATCATGTGAGGGGATTGTCCCGTACACAAAGGTCCAAGCTTCTGTCCCAGCTTTATCCTCCACTGCTTTCAACAGAATCACTATGTTGTAATGAAGAAGCAAGAGTGTTACAACAAGACAGACAAATTTAAGTTCAAACTGCCTGCCCCTGTATGCACTGTAAGATGTCATTACTGCAGTCCAGCTGTGAAATTACTTTAAATTTACTCGGAACCGGGTCTGGCCTAAATATGCTGGGGGTGTTACTAATTTGTATTGCATGCTGCCCAGCCCACACAAATTAAGCTTCAATCATTTTTGGAAATGTACTGCCATTTTTGAGTAAACCACATGCAGTAGCCTTCAGTAGTTCCATACTGAGAACATGTGATTACTAAATGTGATTAAAGGTCCAATATTACACAAAATTGACTTTTGTGAGCTTTAAGCCATTTTATAATGTTGTTACCTCATCAAAAACAGGCCTGGAGTTGTTTTTTGTTTCATTCACATATGCTTGAGTAATACTTTATTATTAGTCTCTATCTGCATCTCACATCAAGTTCTGTTCACACTTTGCAATATCGTGGGTAGTTCTTAAGTTAACAGCTACATTTTACCTTTTGTTCAGTTTGGATTAGCAATTTGGGGGCTGAAATCCTCCAAATGATTCTAGTGAAGGTGTATGGAGTTTAAAAGTACAATAGTGTACTTTGTGTATTACTACATGACACCACATGTGGAGCAGAGTGTTTGCAGTTTGAGAGAAGGTTGCAAGGTTTGTATGTTTAACACGTGTGAATTAAATAAAACACAACTCTAGGTATTTTTGAGATGAGGAAACATTATAACAAAGATCAGAAAACAGCATAATATGATGCATCTCATGGTTTTTGTTTAAATTCAATTCTTTGATAAGCAAAATGTAATCACTGTAATGTGTAATTTCCCTAAATTGCTCGAAAGTTTAGTTACAAGGAGAAGCATTTATTTTTGCTTGGTCTTTTGTAGCAGTTACACTCTTAGGCTGGTTCAAGTGAGTTCTTTATGTGTTTGGCCTTGTTGCTGACAGCTTTCTCATTTGAAAATTGTAACGAAGGCAGCACACTCTAAATGACATTGATATACACATAAAACTCATGGGTCTAGCTAACCTCCTCTAACCCTCTCATCAAACGCACTCATAACTGTAGCTGTTTATTCCATTTCCCTCAGACCTTGTATGTTTACTAAGGGCAGTGCAAATATGCTACCAGCATTTTGTTGACCCTGATAGACTTATTCAATTATTGTAATATCCATCTAAACAAACTTCTTCAGGTCTGAATAATTACTGCGTTTCTTCTAAGCTCTACACCGTATTGTGCAAGTTCATGTTATGATCATAGAAAAAGAAACTTACAACACAATGGGGGGCAAATTGTAATAACCATATCCAGATCTCAGAGGGTCAGCTCATTCAAGTTCAGTCGTCCCTTGCTTACACAGTTAAACATTTTTTTCATACAATTTTGCATGTTTGTTTCAGTTTTTTTTTTTTTTTTTTTTTTATGTAATATGGTAAGATTTGAATTGTATAAAGATGAAAAACTCACTTCCAAGATTAATTATTGGTTCTTTCTGCTCTTTATTTGTTGTAGCTCAGGCCTTTTAATGATATGAGATTATCCTGCTTTATTTTTATTGTATCATTAGCATAAAGCACTTTCAATATTATTGTTTTTCCTGAAATTTTTCTGCAGTAATATACCATTAGTACATACCGGTAGTACCTCTGACCTCCAAGGAATCAAATACTTTTTTCCAGAAATCATTAGTTATTTTGCATGTATTGTTAAAATAGTGTTGTGTTAAAATGTCATGTGGTGCGACCGTTCAACCTTATCTGGTTATTTTTAAACTTTTTTAAAAGTGTTCTAAATCTAATCAAATTTATTTTCTTTCTTTTTTGGCATATTTTCTGAAGTGTTTTGTAGTCCCACATGAAATTCCAGCTTTCTTGAATAGATATTTTCCCCATAATATACAAACAAATATCCCAACCCTGTTTTAGAAAATAAAATAATTTTAACATGACATGGCATTTTTTAAGGTCATAGCCAATTCATATATACATATAATACACTAAAAATGCTTCATATAAATGTCAAACATAGATATAGGAATACCTGACATTAAATATTTGAAAAAGTTCAATAGAAACTCAATTTTAAAATTTGCCTGTTGAAAATCCTCATACGTCATTGATTACGTTTTTTCTTAAAGTTTCATGTTGTCCCATTTATATTTGTTATATTTACAGAAGTCCAAGAATGTCCCTAACTTTTACTCTAAACTGTTTTTAATCCCCAGCAGTCATTCAGTGCTTTCTCCCTGAGTAAACTTCATCAGGATAGAACTCTATGTGAGTGAAAGTGCTTCTACTGTAGCCATCTTGTTCTCAGTGTCCACTCAGCTCTGGCCTGGTCTGACCCCTTCTTTCTCTCCAGCCGTGGTCACTACAGGCCAGAGCTGATGGGGGCTCCCAGCTGCCGCTCCTGGGACAGCTGCCAGATGTAATGTACAATGCAGTACACGGGTCTGAGAGGAGACAAAGGCAAGAAGTACTTTTTCTCCTTTTAATTGCACATAAAGTCTCAAGGACAAAACCGCAGCAGTGACACAGTGTGCAGCTGGTGCATATGTCACTGCGACGCCACAACTTTTTCCTAAATGAAACTTTTTTGCAGCTAAAGACTCAGTAGTAACTTTGCTGCTTCAGTGTCATTACTAATACATGTGTTGTAGATGCAGCAGTGGCTCAGTGCTTAGAGCGTTCAGCCCATTAACCACAGTCTGTGGTTCTCTCTCTACTCATTCATTGTCATGTGTCTGTGGGCAAGACACTTCACAGCTTTATGAATGTGGCGTGTCCATGACAGATTGATGATTGGTGCATGATAGAGACTGAGGGAACAGACTGGCAGCCTTGCTTCTGTCAGTCTACCCACCAGTTAAAGGTGGTATAGAGAATTTTACAAGTAAGCAGGAATACAGCGACTGTTTTTCCTTTTTCAAACGCTGCACATGCATGAACCCAGCCCCCTTCCCAACAGCTCCCGCGTCCTCTTTACATCAAAAGCCTCCACACTGTTGGTTCAGCTGCTACTATTCTCTTTTACTATTATCATAACTGCAACGACATTCAGAGTTATAATGAAGTCGTGAGTGTGAGAGTAATGTATGCTGTGCACAATCTTGGTGATTACTTTAGCTTTACATTTGCGTTTTTAATGAAGTATTTTATCCTAGAAAATAAGTTTGCTCCTCATCGCTGCACAGGGCTACTAATACAACAAGCAGCAGCAAACAGATTTTTTTTTTTGCACTGAAAATCACAGGATATTGCATTTGTGTCCTGAAAAACGTCTGTCAAGCTCTTGGAAATAAAGCACGTTTCCCAATGATAAGCAGAAGTTTCCTGTCCAGAAGTAATTTAGCTCCAACGTGTCAGTCTTAAGACCCTCGTCTGCTTCAGTGACGCCATCACTGGAATGAATCCTGGAATCACCTTTGTTTGGTTTCGCTCCTTTTACCCTTCGCTTATCCTTTCAGCGAACTCAAAAACAAACTTTCTTTTGTGGCGAATTGGTAGTGGATTTTTGTCTGTCATTGCAACAAACTTTGTGCTAACCGCGAGGAAGTGATAGCTCAAAAAATCCACTAAGAACCGCTGCATTGCTTTAGTAAACAGCGTCTTGTGTCTGTGGAGTGTGTAAGAGCCGTGAGGAGAGTTAGAAGCGCAGGGAGTTTGACTGACAACCCAACAGCCGATAAATAATGAGTTAGCCTCGTTTTCTATTGGTTGATGTTTATCTACCCCACCACTTCCAGAGTTAATGGATTTTCATTCTTTTTGTTTTGTGCATTATAATTACAAGGCTGCTACATGTCTATAATTATATCATTGACAATTTGAAACACAAAAATCCTCCATACAACCTTTAAATGAATAATGCTATGTTAAAGAGGTTAATAAAATCAAGTTTTATGAGCTTTTAACCACATTATAGCAGTACCCTCTCATTATTTGATAATTCAGAGTTTTAAGTCAGATGTCTTATGTCTTCTATAAGAATCTTTTAGTGTTCAAAAAGTGAAAATGTGCTGTATAAATCAAATGCATTTTTATGGCTACATGAATTTTCCGTAGCACAGTAGTCTTGTAGCACAAGTGAACCCCCCACAAAATGTGTGTGTGTATGGGTGTGTGTGTGTGGGGGTGTAGTTTGGGTTTTTTTTTTTTTTTACAACTTTACAACCAAATTTGGCTCTCACATACAATTGATGGACTTTATCTTTACAATTCAGATAGCAGACACCCTAACAATGTGGATTCCCTGCAGCCCTGTAGACCGTTTAGTCCAAACTGTAAAGTAACTGGCCCATAAATTAAGCCAAACCGGAGCCAAAATATATACGGGAACTGAAGCAGCGCAATGTGGGCGATCGCTGGTGCTGGTTGAGGAAGAATAGAGTTTTTTCCCCCGCCATCGTTTGAGCATCTCGGCGTCTCTGTGCTGCCGTCACTGCTGTTTGTCTGTTTCAAATGTAAATGAGACTTTGAGCTTCGCCAACGGTCTCCTCGCCGTCTCCCCACATACTATTATTTTCATGGACTACTACATGGCCCTATAGAAAGGCGTTTTCAGTATGTGATTCAGTCCTACTCCGGTGCAAAAGTCAAGTGTACCTGAGAGCTTTCTGAATGCTGAATCCGTTATGCATAAATAATGGAGAATATAGTTGCATATCCTTACACATTGAATTGAAGACTTCTTGTTATCTGTATTTCAGGATTTGAATGTATAAGTCTCCTATTCTGTACAATGCGCAGACGGGCATTCTTCTTTCTTTTCCGTCATCCCCTTTATGCAGTTTAAATACTGTGTTTATGTGCATTGCTTTTGTGTGGCGATAATAAGGATTTGCATTAAAACACCAACTTTTTAGGCTTTGATCTGCTTACTAATTCTGTTTGCATGGACAATGATCATTCTAATAGCACTTTCAGCTGAGAAGAATCACATTGAAGTGCAGAAAATATGCTCTGAAAACTATAACCATATAGTCCAGAGTATGCAGGAGATATTTTATTAACATGACCTACCAAATATGAAGTAAATGTGTTCAAATCAAATATAGATTTTAGTGACAACCTTTGTGAAGTGATTTGTATTCTTCAAATTGCTTGTGTCTCCGTTTGGTTTTCCAGACGATTATCCAATAAAGCAGTAAGAGCGTCTCACTTTGGGTTGCCTGATCCTTGGACTAAAAGCAGGAAATAAACTAAATAAGACTTTCTCTGATCTGAATACTCTCTTCTTAAACCTCACGACCTGCTGCGCAAATGTTCTGAGCTTTCATATGTGGAAGGGTCTTTCTACATACGGAGATTGCGTAAAACCTGCATGTGTCCTCTGGTACTGGCTGAGTTGAGATAAGTTTCCTCTAACAACCTTACGATTACGTTTTGCCCGTAATCCTTCTGCTCAAAAGTAGCTGGTGTAGATTTCAGCGCCCTGTGACTTCCCCTTCAGACCTGTTACAATGCATTTCATCCGAAGCGTGTCTCTGATCCAGGATCCTCTAATCATGGTTCCAGAGTTGTATTGTACATTCATGACAGCTCCAAGTTTTGCACAATTGAAAGAGAAAGAAGAGAGTTTGGGGAAAAAGCAACACTGGCCTAGATTTTTTTTTTTTTCTTCTGTCAAGTGAATTTGAGTTTTCACCTGTGGCAAAAGCATTTCCAAACTCCACCATTCAAAGCTCTGAATCCCTGAGCCTTTCTGCTGTGATAGGCAGTTTACATCAATGCAAATGCACAGATAAAAACTGTTTTCTCCCTCTCTTCTCCTTCCTTTGTCTGGTCTGCTGATATAAGGCGCATTAGTCTCACTTCTGGGCCCAGGCAGCACATTTTTCACTATAACAAATTGTACCATTCAAACTCTCAACAAACCATTGCTTAAAATGTATTGTGAAGAAACATTATTTATACTTTGTGATACTGTTATAGGAAAGTTTGTCTTGTGGAGCTTGGCGCTGGAATATATTGGCTGGTGGGAGCTGTGTGGGCGGATCCAACTTGGAGAGCGGTTTGCAGTTAGTATTTTTTCATTGGATAGGATATTTTTTGTTTGAAATGTGAAAAACATAAAACATAGTAAATAGTTCTGTTTGTTGTCAAGAAACTCCCTAATAATATTTGACTTTAATAATATGCACTAAATGTTGGTAGGGTGTTTATGGCAACAGCCCTATTTTTTTCATAATTCTGACACCCATTTACACTTTGCATTATACACACATTGCACATAAGGACAAGGTTTCCAAGTGCTCATCCGATCATCACCAGTTACTGATAGTTTGGTGAAGTGTATTGCTAAATGGTCAGAGCATGGCAAAGAACCACCACTCAAACTTTACCACCTGGCCCACTGTTACCCCAAATTATATAGACCACTCTAATATAATTTTAAATACATAATTCATTTATTTCTTCTTAACTGTGATTTTTAATGTCATAAGACATATCCATTGCTAAAAAGACATGTTCTTACTTTTTAATACCCCATATGAATTTCTGGATGGCATTCAGTAAGGGCATCTGCCATTTTATTTCTCGCCAAAATTACACATGCAAATCCTGCACACTAGAAAGCAGAGTATTGCTTGGACGACCTCAAAGGGTGAAAGCTGAATGTTAGAGGCTTGCTTATATTTTGAAAGAGAACAGTAAAAATATCCAGTGTTTCTAAGGAAATACATTTTACTGCACTTGTGTTAAAGGATCACGGCCAATATATTTGTACAATTTCTACAATATATTATTTACACTTGCACTCAGTGCTCAGCTCTCATTACTATGTTTTTGACTATTTAACCCTGTGTATATTGAGGTTTCTTTCTTGTGTTTAGTTATGCTAACACCATGACACTATTATGGCACTGACTACATTTGTTGCATTTACAAGAGCTTTTAATACTTTATTTCTGGCTTAAGGCAGAAAATTATAGAACCATTAGTCAAGTGTCACCCTGGCATCGAACTACACCCAAATAAAAGACAAAACTCTATTCTCCTCCTGTCTGTATTTAGCTCATTTTTTAGCCCGGAGCCACTCGGGTGCTGTCATGCAGAGCAGATCCATTTAAGCATCCACCCAAATGTGAAAAGTCAAAATGAAACTTTGATTGAAGGTTGGAAGTGATCTTGTTTTGTGTGCACAATGTCTGAAAAGCTAAACACTAGAGAGGAGTGTGTATTTTAATTATGATTACTGTTTTAAAGAGTTTGCATGAGTGAGACTTGAGTTCCAGCTCATAACATTGTTCAATCTCAACATGACAGAGTGTGGTCAGACACTGATGACACATCCCATCAGTTATGTTACATGTTATATTTTTAATAGTATTTATTATAAAACACCAGTAGTGCTGTGGTGTGAGGGAAGTTGAGACAATAATGGTTGAATATCATTAGTCCAGAGGTACGCCTGTTGAACCGAATAATTCTCATGGCTATTCCAACTTGAGTTGTCAAATAATTCCTTATTAACCAGTATAATTTGGTAACACTATTAATTTGTGGTCCAGAATCATTGTGGTGTGCTAGTGGATGAGGTTTGAATGTAAATCTCACCTCTGAAAATACACTTTATAATAAATAAATGTGTTTTGCCAAGGATTCAATATTGTTCCAAAAATTATGAGGGAATTTGAGATTTGAAAAAGTGCATATTAGAGTGTTATAACAGTTCATTTCAGTTATGTCCATAATCGTTATGGAAGATTTAATTGGGTCTTAAAAAACAAACATCTTTAAGAACTCTTCTACTTGTAAGCCCACTGCAGCCAAAGATGCTAACTCTGTGGGAAGAGTGGAGGTGCTGTCAGTTCACTGTCATTATTTGTGATTTATTTGTGATGTGCTGAATTATTAGTTTATCTTGCATAACCATCAAGTGTAGTGCCATCTGTGGCAGTGTGCCAATGTGTTTGTGAAAGTGTTTAATTGTGTGGTCAAATCAAATGCCAAATTTCCACATCAGTGGACAATGTAGTTTTTCATTTTGTAATTAAGAAAATTAGATCTCAATTGAATTAAGGACTGTGCACGAATGCAAGATTGGGACTTATGCCTTGATAGAGTTTATACCATTTTAATTGCTTGTCAGTATTTTAAATTAAAGAAGTGATTAAAGTGAACATTTATTTAGTTCTTTACTAGCACTCATGCTCTTGCGCTCTGTGAAATTATACACACCAGTGACAACCAGCAGAAGGTCTTCAAGCATCAGAGCATGAAACCAACCAGTGCTCTGGGAGGCATCCAAAGAGCAGGTGTCCACAGCAACCCTCCTTATAAAAACCACATACACCTTTAACCTGTCAGCACCCCCCCTCCTCCCTCAGATCTGCTTTAGTGTGAACAATTTGCTGCTCGTAATCCCGCTCGCCATTACAGTTCACAGCACATTGGGTGATGGAGCTTTCGATAAGAGGTCCCGTTGCAAAATCTGGTTAGGTCCCAGGTTGTTGGGCACTTCCAGATGTGTAATCACCTCCAATCAGGCCGCGCACCAGTCGCCAATGCCATCTGTTTGGAATGGCACTTTAGGTGGAGGTGCCTCTCAGGAGCTCTCAGCATATGAAGAGGCCCAGAGCTTGGAAAGTCTATGATTACCAACGCCCAGTGTCTGTCCAAAATGGAGAGGACTATAGCATTCAAAAATAACAGCTATTCTAATACGGAGAGCCCTCTTAATCAGGGGAAGGAAATATTAAGCTTTACCTTTATCTCACTGTTGGATCTATAATCCAACCTTCAGAGCTCGAATAAAAGATTCTCCTCACAGTCTCTAATATTCCAACAAAAATGCTGCTATAGATAGTTTAAGCAAATAAGATCAGTTTGCTTTTTTAGATGGTTGGTTGGTTAAGAGCTTCTAGCTTACCCTGTTTTTGTTGGTTTGCATGTGAATATATATCCAATAATATAATACATCTACATCTTTCTTTAAGCTTGGACTATTAAAATGAGCTACTTACTAGTTACTTACTAATTAACTAATAATTACTTACTATTAACCATTTTTTTCTAAGTTAACAGTGTAGTTAAAACAATCATAAAGATCTATGGAGTTAAACGGCCCATTTTACACTATTTTCTGATATATGTTTTGCTTTATTTACACATGTTTAACACTGCATATTTAGAGTTCTTATCTCCATAAAAATGCTCATATGTGGTAATACAGAACGTGTTTCACTGTGTTTTTATGTGGATCATGTGGATAAAAACTACTACTGCTACATGACACATCATCACAAGGTGGAACAGGACATTTTGAGCTTTGGAAATGTAGACAAATATTGCAGGTTTACTCAAACATCTGCGAAAAGACAACTCCAGCTATGTTTTTGAGCAGGTAACATTCTAACATGGCTTAAAGCTCTCAGTCGGTTTTGCCATAACTATATATTTCCCCAATAATTGACTCATTTCAGTTGATTTACCATCATTTGAATGTCTTCTTCACTAAATTCTAACCTTATAATGTCTTCCCACAACCTTGAAACTCAATATTAGCTATAGACTTACGACAAAATGTCCACTTTGACTTTCATCTCCCAAACTTCATACACTTTGAAGGTCACCAAATATATTGACATGAGTTATTTAAGGCAACCAATGTCGCCGTGCCCCAGTCATAATTGATGTCATGACAGACATTCAAGGCAAAGTGCATATTTCATCTTATATCACAACCTCTGGCGACTCCAAAAGGGATTCCATAACAGCGAACTCATCTGAAATACAGCAGCGAAGCCAAGCTATTGTTGTCGAGATGATTCTATGTAATCTTTTTTCAAACTGAATGGTGATTGGGCTCTTGAATGACCAAACAAAGTGCGCAGCTGTACCATCTTATAGCTGTTTGTATTGAAGTCCTGACACGGCTCATATCTGGAGACAAACAGATGGTCATTAAAGCTTGCACTGCCCCAGGCTCCTATGCCCCTGTAGTGGCCACTTGAGCTGCAATCACATATGTTGATTATTCCAGAACACTCCATTGCTCTTCTGCTAGATGGCCTCTGGCATGCACACCACGCACTTCTGTCCACCAGCTGTGAAATAACGCCATTTTACCATTTTATACAACACAAGTTTACATACATGAGGCGTACGTGTGTTTTGGCTTTTTTCCACGCTTTAACATTGTTCCCCTATGATTATCTTACTCACACACCCAGTTTACATGAGAGCTTTAAATCCAATAAAAAAGTATTTAATCGGAATAAAAATGTATTCCGTTTTTAAAAAAAGGCCATATATTTAATTTGGAATAATTTAATTCGGATTTAAAAACATCATTGGTTTATTCCTGCATGAGTACTGTATTTTTCGGGCTATAAAGTGCACCGGATTATAAGGCGCAGTATCAAATAATATGTCAGTTGTGTCATTGTCCACACATAAGGAGCATCGGATTATAAGGCGCAATAAGCGAAACAAAACGCGTGTCGGATAAATCGAACTTTATTCAGGTAATTTACGATAACTCTCAGTTGTAGCTAACACAAAAATACAAGTTTAACAGTTGGTGATTTGGGCATCAAACATGCCCGGATCCCTCTCAACATTGTTCAGTTTTAACACTAAAATACAAAACCTGAAGTCTGCATGGTAATGGTGGCATTTTGGGTCCTTGTACAGCACACGGCAGAACTACCGGTATGTTGCACAGTCGCCCTATATGTCGCCAACATATTACTCCTCCTGACTCGCCCACTAATACGTTATTAGACTAATGTGAACAACATAAAATGGGTTGGAGGTTAAACACAACCAAAGGTCATACATAAGGCCACTGGATTATAAGGCCACTGTTGATTTTTGAGAAAATGTCATGAATTTAGATGCGCCTTATAGTCCGAAAAATACGGTAATGATAAATGTGGTGTAAGTGCTATTAAAATTTCAGCTTTCACCTACCCCCTATCTCCACCCTCTGCAGTTATTTTGAAAAAGCACTCTAGGTCATACATCAACAATACAGACACATAAATCAAAATCTGCAGCTCGCTTCTTTGAAATGCCGCTATGAAATCAGCTCTGCAGTTTCCAACAGGCAGTGGTTCCATTTCTATTATAAAAACGTCATCAATATTGCAGTTTACAATGAACAAAATATAAACTGATTGCGAGATTAATACTATTTACCTGGATAAAGCGTAGGTCTTCTTTAGCAAAGTGATGTGATGTAAAATTGGTGTAGACTATGTGAAGCAAGGCGTAAATTATTAATATGTGTAATGTGAAGGATGAGCTCATTTGATAACGCAGAATATCATTTGCAGCAGATAAGGCATCAGCGAGTGCGATTGTTCAACGCTTAATCTGCGCTGCACATACAAAGAGATCAGAGTGATAGAAAACCAATTAATGTATTTCATCCATGTATTTGTCCTTGAATAACAATATTAGCCCACTGACCGTAAAGTTAGTGGTTCAATTCCTGCTACCAATAACACATACTGCCTTTGCATCTTTAATCTTGACACACTGTTCAAGGACAGAAAGTTTTGTCCACACCTGTGGTCCACACTTTAAATTTCTGAATTTGTTGTTGCACTAGAGTTGGGTAGAAAATGAGAAAATGTTTTTAATCCAGTTTATTATTTGGTAGATTCTAAATGACAGAGAAAGAGAAAGTTTATTGATCCCGAGGGAAATCCAAGTTTAGCTGCAGCAATGTCCCGCTCTTCTCAGTTGCCTTTGTGTTTCAGTCAAAGGACTCAGTGCATCATAACCGGAGGACTGGTCAGAGAGGGTCAGGGGATCTGTGTCAGGCCAGTTTGTGGAGAGGAACGGCCAAAACTGGCTCATGTTTGTGTCCTGCAGCATCACAGCAGCGTCCAGCCTCTTCTAAGCCTCACTCCTCTCTGTTCTTTCAGTCGGTGATGTAATTGTCCGTTCCTTCAAAATATTTCCTCTTGAATGTCTTCTGCCACATTTGCTGCCTCATTTGGTGTAAAAAAGTCTTTAGCATCTCAGAGGTGTACAGCAAGCTCCTTATCCTGCCTCTTGGACCCTCTGCATGGACATTTTTGTTTTTTTGAGCTCAGTTTTTAACATCATATCGTGGTATTTTAACCAACTAAAAAGTGGTTCAAAGTTCAAGGGACACAACTAAGGGACTGTTGGATTGTGTGAACTGTTCCTTAGTTGTGTCCCTTAAACTTTGAACCACTTTTTAGTTGGTTAAAATACCACGATATGTTAAAAACTAAGCTCAAAAAAACAAAAAGTGTATGAGTCAGGTAGGCACATGAACAGTCAACCACTTTGTTCATAAAAAGGCTAGTTCATTGCAAAGGTCCCAGCTGATAATATGCATTTCATGTCTGCACTTGTTAATTCATGTAAAGCTGATTACCTGGCGTATTTTAGCTCATGTCTTCTGTTTCCTTTTAACAATAGCTTTTATGTGGCTCTCTGTGTCGCGACTGAAGAGAGTATCTGTTTGTGCTCAATTTTACTGTTATTTGCTCCAGTGAAGTGAATGGAAGGGCTGGGAATTGACATGGGAACTAGCCTCATCGTCTGTGCTTTGTTGTTGGAGAATTGGCAAGCAGCTTGTTTATTTCCGAGCACTACAGTAGGCACTTTGGCTATTAATGACAGATGAAATCTCTTTTTCTATTTGGCAAACAGTTGTTTAAAATGGTGGTGTGTAATAATAGTTCTTCTACTACATCAGTGGGAGCGTTAACATGTGCCCACTCGCTTGTATAATTGCTCGCCTCCTCTTTTACAAAACAAATAAATGCACCAAAAGTCCCATTGTGGAAGTAAGATGTATTTTAATTGACTTTTCCAGTCAGAATGCCCACATACTATTGTGCGCTGCAATTCAAATGACTAAAACACAACAAAGAAAATAACATCCATTTGGGTTTAACACTATATATGGCTGGAACGATTTCCCAGAATAGTTGCGACTGTCTTTTCTTTTGGTAGTTGCTAAAATCATATGCAATTTTGAACAAAACAATTCAAACCCAGGTAAATACTTAAAAATAATACTGTACTGATATAAGGATGCTCCAATTCATATGCCAAGCTTTGCATAAACTAGACAAAAGAGTCCATTAGTGCATATGGGTTTATGATAATAAGAGAGTAAAATGGGCAGACATGCATAATATATGAGTTTTTGGTACACACAGGATCACTTCCAGAAATGAAGAGAAACAGTACATTTCATTCACCATTAAGAAGACTGTACACGTGGTATGCAAATTGTAGGGAGCAGTTTTAGTTTAAACAGTGTTGTAGGACCTATAGCAGAGAGCTCTTAAAAGGAGAGCAGTCAGGGATCTTATCAGTAGAGGATTCCAAAAGCAATAAAGATAAATTCATACTTGCGCAAAATTTATCTGGTTATCAATAGAAGTGATTGTCTGAATTTAGTTGACTAATTGAAAAAAACAATCACTGACTAATCCACTATAATTGCAGCCCTTAACACTATGGAATTATTTACAATATTAACTTTTTAAGTCCAAATGCTGTATGTTGTGTAATAGATATTATAGAGAAGAAATAAAAATGTTGTCTGCTCCTCCCATTTCACGCAAAATTTTATCAGTGGACATATACAGGCTACACAACTGATTTGAGCAACATTTGAGCTGGTTCAAATCTGCCAAAATGCCTTTTTATGACCTGGTAAGTCCTGATATCTCTGCATTTTTATACAGGTTTAGTCTGGTGCTTGACTAAACATGGATATGCAGTCAGATTTTATTTATTTATTTATCTTTGATTATTTTAATTAACATCCGGCTGCTCATCAGAAAACTTGTGAGAATTAGCTCCATTCATTACTAATAATATCGCAATGTTCCTCCTGACAGGAAGTGTGGTAGATCATGAAATCTGAAGTAACCTTTAGTCAGTCTCAAACAGCGTAATGAAGGTAGAACTTGATATGATCTAAAAGGGCATATTACAATATTGCCTTAAGACAGGGTTGGAAAGTGACAAAGTGCAAATACTACATCATTTGAGTAGATTTCATAGATTTTTTTTTTATTTTTTAGAAGATTTTTAGCTATCTGTACTATCTTTCCACCACTGCTTTTAGACATCTAGCATCATCTATCCATATATTTACATGGCTGTTTTTTAGCTTCATTCAAACTACTTCAATTTTAACTATTCAGGGTGAATTCATTTGCATGAGGTACCTAAATGAGATTAAAAATACAGAATAATGCACAATACCACCATAAGGCACCATAACAGATCACTTAACATCATTAGCACGTAATGGCTAATTGTAACATAGTGCCCAGTACATAGCCGATTATAAACAGGATTTAGGGTTGACCTTATTTTACATGGAGAAAGCAGATGGAGGGAAGTGGACTGGAGTGATGCAACAGAGTGACATGCCCAAAGCTTTGAAGGCCTGGTCCATCCATCTAACAATGTATCCAATCTGAAGAGGCCAGTTCTACACCGCATAATGATGTGCATATAGGAGCACGGCACAGCTGCTAATAAGGCCATTATACCATGATTATATGAAGACAGGCAGCCAGAGGTAATGAGATAAACAAAATGTGCACAAGTTAAAGAGAAAATTCAAAATACGGTTGTGGAACTTGGATTGCAGTTGTAGAGTTTGAAAGTATCAAGTCTTAAATAATCTTTCAATGCACCAGCTCCCAGCTCAGATAGATGCTGTTGTTGTGTCTTTTGGCAAGACACTCAAGCCCTCTTGCCCCCAGTGTCTGCGTACACTGGTGTGTGAACGGCTGAGTGGTTCCTTGATGTAAAGCGCTTTGAGTGTCTTGAAGATGACCCTTTACCATGTGATCGAACATGTGAGTGATTGTTGTCCTTGCATGTCCCTGTATCGACCGTTTCCGTATATATACCCGAACAGCAAAACATAATATTTTGTAGATACGCATTTAACTAGCTAGCCTCTGCTTCATGCTTCGTGCAGGTATGTAGGTTGAGCTATAGATTCACATAGTTTCCGTTGCTACTTCTTAACACTAAAACGCAGTTCCTCCTTATGTGTCATTTCCGATCATTACTGCACCTTTATCTGAGCCAAGTGCTCTTTTATCCCGCCCGCCTCAGCCTCCATTTCACAGAATCCATTAAATCCAAAGCGAGGGGGAAGATCTCTCCACTTTGGTGTGTCTTTGATGCCCATCGCTCAAGAAAACTAAGGCTGACACAGAAATGATGCACTCCAATAGATGGCGAAAGATTCAAGGCTGTCTGAGGCTGGACACTGTTAAAAACCCCGAGCCAGCTGAGGCCTTAAAAAGCTAAACTTTGTTGTATATTTATCTTTGAGGGGAATTATTGAGGGCAGTCTGAGGTCTTCAAACTACTTGGCAATTCACGCAGCACAAATAGTTGCATGGATGTAGCAGTAAAAGCAGTAATTAGGACACCTACAGGTAAAGGCCCTGCACCTGATTACCATCTTAAAAACATGAAAAACACAACAAGAGTATTTTAATCGGTTTGCAGTGGTTCAAAGTTAATTTTGACTCACCTTAGCATTCAGAGGATCTTAATTATTAGCTTTTCACAAATTTCACACCCAAAGCACAGTTTTGTGGTAATAATAAAGCTAATAACAACTAACACACACACACCAAGAAGCTCTATAATTGCATGCAGATAAGTTGCAGGCTATATTTTTGACCACAAGAGCAGCTTATACAATAATGCATCAACATTTGTGGATATGTCATAAGACCATTATATCAAGGAAAGAAAAAATGGTGACACTTCTGAAATCAAATTGTGCTGAAAATAATGTTAGCCCAAGATTGCCTTAAAATTGTCAAATATATAAGGAGGATAGACGCCTATATTATGTGGAAATACAGGCAGTGGGAAAGCTCCAATTAAATATGGTAAATAATTTGGTCAAAAGGTTATAACAGTTTTGAAAATGTTTTATCTGAAAATTAAGATCGAGTGTCCTTTTGGGTATTTCCATCTGAGAGGAATGAAAACAGGTCCAGTAAGCAAAATTGACTCTTGTGAGCTCTGAAACGTTATAATGTTGTTAGCGCTTAAAAAAACACATCCAGAGGTGTGTTTTCTGCACTAAACATGTGTAAAACAAACAAAACACACCTCCAAATATGTTTCCTCATAATAGAGATTAGAATATAGTATGATGTAGGCCCCAAGCTGTTACTATTATTGTCTATTCAGAAATATATACTCTACTCACACTATAGTATACACCTAGAGCAAACATGAGTACATTAAAAAGGCATGAATTTCTTGATGAAAGCCGGCGTTTATTTTAGCATCAAATCCAAAAATCAATATGAGAGAGTGTAAATGCTGCGATAACAAGCGCTTCATGCTGTTTCTCGTTCCCCCGTGGCCCTCTCACCAGCCCCGGCCCTCGCTCGTTCCCTCTCCAAACGTCTCCTATTGGCCTCTTCACCACAATTATGCACTCCCGCCTGTATCCACGTTAACCCAGGTCACCTAGCACCCCCACGGGTCTGTTTTATCCAAGATGAAAGCATGGCAACTCCTTTGATAGCGCAATTTATTACAGCAAACCTCCCCTAATATAACAGAGAGTTGAGTGAGGAAACAAGACTGCGCTGGTTAAACGGGAACACGAACTGAATATCTCTCCCGAACTCTATTCTGGCTTTTTTTATTTCATTTTATTTTTTTTGCATAGGACCTCTGCTGATTACAGTGAACTTGCTAGGTTAACTTTTTTGCACAAAGTTTTAATATTGTTTCAGGGGGAAAAAATGAAGGTGAGAGGATTGGAATGTGTGTTTTGTGAACCTTTCCGACTGTTGAAATGACAGAAAGCATTTACAATTTTCACTCATTTTTATGTGAAGGATTCCAAATTCCAAATAGAGGTTACTTTGCAAATTTCAGCAGTACAAACGTGTAATATACTAACCTTGCTGCATAATATTTCCAAAACTTTACCTATTACTTTCTTAAAACTGCAACTACTGTGAACTACCACCACTCCTAATAATGTAGTAATGCCTCCACTGCCCTCCTACTGCAGTGAATCTTGTACTTTAACCATGCTACTTCTACAGCCACAGCCACTTCCACCAAAGTAACTTTTAAGATTTTATTTAAAACTACTTAAAGTTTAGTTGCGACACGATATTTCCTTACCCTCAGTTTCCATCTTTACAACACCCGTTGATTAATGTCTAAAGTTTTATTACCACCTTCTTACATTTTCAAAAAACTCAACACACAACAGTAAAAAAACCTTGAGGCAAACTTCCTCAGTGCAACCGACCCTCATGCAGTGTCCAGCATGTGTTACCAGCTTGTCTTCACAACCACCTCAGTCACCACAGTGTTTACCTTCAACTGTCCAACCCAGCGCCTTTAAGAGAACAGATCTGCAAGCTCCCCCACGCCCAAGGCAAGTCGGATCAATCCTGCAGCACAAACAAACCGAATATATTTTTATTTTGTCAACACTCACCCGGTTGCATCAATGTTTCTTGTGTGCGTAGAGCCAGTGGGTTATTCCGCCTTGGATCTGTCAGCCTGATGGAAATAAACTTGAGAAATAACAAGCTGTGTATGGGTATATGAGAGAAGATTAGGATGCCACTTTTCAATGCAAGGTGCAAAAGATTAATGGGATTCTAAGGAGGCTCTGGCGTGTATGACAGTAGCCACAATGACTAGCAGTAAACGCTGGTCTGTGTCAGGATTGTATTTGTGGCATCTTCAATTAGATTACTATAATGTGTACTCCCACTGTAAGGTGTTCTGGGAGTGTGGAATCTGGTCTAGTGCAATTTGTGCGCATAAGCCGGCCATCTTTTTCATCATTCGAGACAAATACTGTTCTAGTTCTGCAGGTATTGGCTAATTTGTTACTAGTTTATTTTACTCTTGAGCAGTGTTGGAAAGTAAAGCATACAACGGTTTTTACTTTAAAACTTGTCTTGTTTTCTAAGTTAATTTGTAAATCTGTTACATGTAGAGGTAAAAAGATGAGACAAAAATGTGCTTAAGTAAGTGTACAGTAAAAGTATGTAAAAGTGGTAAATTTGAAGTAAGAAGTAGTGACAAAGTATAAAAATGATTTTCTGAGCATACTGAGCAACAGTTTGAACGTAATGTTTGATTTCAAGTTTAATTTGGCAGACTAGTTAAATAAATGATGCAGGACATACAAGAACAGAAGGTTAAATTAGAAAAAAATCTTCCAATGGGAGGGTAAGGAGCAAAATAATATGCAAACGTTCCAAATATAAATGACCTATTACTTGGTAAAGTAGTCACTGTGGGAAGAAAATGGAACTCATGCAGAAGTAAAAATGGGTTTTTATGAACTTTATGGGAGTACGCAGTATACATCCACTTTTTCCACTCAGGTCACTCTCAAAACTTTGGTAAAAATGTTTTACAATGTTTCAAGTACTTCTTATCAAGAGCTATTTTAGAACATAAATACTTTGACATGGGTTGTGCTCATGATAAATGGCATGCAGCTGGTCTGTATACAAGCTGATCTGATTCTCAATGCTTCATTTACTCACTCACTGCAGCCCTGGACTCACTGGACAGTCCTGTGGAGTGGCTCTAGTCTGACCTTTTCTGCTCTTTCAATTTTAGACATGCTCACTTGTCAAACTGGCTCAAGAAGACTCCACTGTAGTGTGAAATAGCTGGGGACCATCTTACTTTACTCAAAAAAGCTTAGGAACAGCTGAACACAATGAATATGCCATTTCTCACTGAGATAAATCTTAAGTCAGTGCACTGAGACTGTTAGATACGTCTCAACATATTATTCATCCATATAACTGGGGATTTAGGAATAACAATCCAACCACAAAGACCCAGGATAAACATTTACCTCATTTACCTAGAAATACTCACACAGTTGATGTGATATTTATAAAGGATAAACATTTACCTCATTTACCTAGAAATACTCCTACTCACACAGTTGAAGTGATATTTAGAGATAGATAGAGATAGAGATATAGCCACCTACAATACATAAATCTAGTAAATCTAAATAAAGGACCCATATTGTTACTCACACAGTTGAAGTGATATTTAGAGATAGATAGAGATAGAGATATAGCCACCTGCAATACATAAGTCTTTAAAGGACCCATATTGTATTATTTTCTGTTGTTTCCTCATCACAAAATATCTGGAGTTATGTTTTGTTTCATTCACATGTTTACATTCACACAAACTATTCAGGCTGAGTTTTTCTCTCTAACAGAAAACACTGTGTTCCACCCTGCAATTTCCCATTTTTATTGAAGATAAGATAAAATGTAAAATGTAAAAGATAAAATGTAAAATGTAAAAGGTAAAAGGTAAAAAGTAGCTGTTCACTTGAAAACTACTACTTCATGACATCACAAAGTGGAACAGAGAGTTCTGAGGTTTGACAGACTAAGGGATTAAAACATTAAACCACACAATTCCAAGTATGTTTTTGAGGATGTAACACAATTATAACATGACTTGAAGTTTACCAGAATCCATTTGGTGAAATATAGGACCTTAAAGTTTTTTCACACTTATTTTTGCACTTAAGCACATGCGGCAAATGAAATGCTCTATAAATAAACGTCTTTCCTACTGAAGCTCTGTTCTTTTCCTAAACATGTATTATTCAAAACAATTCGGATTCTAGTTTCCATTTCTTCCACCGTCGTCCACATCCCGCAGTATCACGTAATGCAGTTTCCCTTCTATAGTGGATTAACCTCTTTGTCATTGCTGTTTGCTCGCACCTGCTCCGTCACCCCCACAGCCCTGTCCTGAGCGTAACATTTGGCGCGTGCACGTCTCCCTGGGCTCTCCCTTTGTAACTCATCAGATGGTCTTTTGAAGCGGCCTCAGTATTCAGGCAGCCAGGCGTATACGGCGGACTATAAGAGCAGGAGAGGTGAGGGAGGGCGCGAGCGATGGGCCCGTTCCAAAGGTCGAGTTGCAGCCATCATTTCTGAGAGTCAATCATCCAAAAAACAGCAAAGAACTCGCCTATCACTGCCCCTGCATTATCGATGAGCCAGGAGAACCTCTGAAGCATTTGGTTGCATGTGATTACTGAGCAAGCACTTACTATTTTACAGACATTTTATACAGTAGCAGATGGACTGTAAATTGGAATATAACATAGTACTATAAAGCCGTATATGTGCATGGGTGCTTTTACACTTTTTTCATTTATTGTGTTTTAATCTTTTTGTCTTTAACTGGAAAAAGTAAAGGAGCTACCAGTGCATTTCTCATGATGGCTTAAGGCAAAAAAATCAATGCAAATCAATAAAGATAAGCTCCATTTACATAATGAGTAAAATGGGTGGGTGACATTGTGTGTTTCATGGAGACTGTAGACGTTTATAATTATGTCGATTCATTTCTATCATAATGCATATAATCCCAAAGCATTGAAACAGCATTCACGATCTTGCAAGTTGAGTGTGGAAATACTTGTACACTGCGTGTAGTTCTATGCCTCTTGTTAAATGTGCAGTAAGAATATTATCCAAATCCGAAGATTCAGATTCAAGATTTATAGAAAACTGCAAAATTATGTTTAGAGCACGAAATACTGCATAGGTTTGATGTAAAATGCAATACAAAAGGTGCAAGATCTCATGCAATACAACCCCAAATCCACATTTCAGATTAAACAAGCAGATTTTCCAACCTCATATTTGTTAGTTTCAGTAGCAATAATATATATTCTTGTCTTATTATCATAGACTTCCACTTTTCCAGATTATGGCTATTTGAGATTGTACATTCTGTCCCTTTTGTGCATCAACACTTGAGAATACTGGATTTCTGTCCCGTTCCTTAGACTTGGCATCTGTCTTTGTTTCAGCATTGATCTGTAGGTGTAAACTTTCCACATGTTGTACAGAGGTGAGACGGCCTTGCTGTCGGCCATTATTAACATCTTGGAGACATGGTCAGTGTTCTTGGCTGATTTGGGACGGGTGCTACCCGCGTCCCTGGGTACAAATGGATTACTGTCTTTGTCAAGGTGAGTGAGCTCCTTACAGCAAACTTCTCAGCAGTGTTAAAAAAATATATGATATTCTCTCATTGCACTGTTTGGGTTTGCTGTAGTTCGAGCTCAGGTGTATTATACAGGGAGTGGGCATCATGGAAGAAATGCACAACAGCAGTAGAGTGGTGTGTGCGCTGAATTAATGTGTTTGGAGGCTAGAAATATTCATATTCTAGACGTTTAGTTTTAAAGTACGTTAAATGTGTATCCAAGTGAGGAATATTACCATGCCATTATCATTATTATTAGTAGTAGTAGTATTAGTAGTAGTAGTAGTAGTAGTAGTAGTAGTAGTAGTAGTAGTAGTAGTAGTAGTAGTAGTAGTAGTAGTAGTAGTAGTAGTAGTAGTAGTAGTAGTATAAGATATTGGTGTAATTTTGGCACAAATTAAATGCAGCTATCATATGAGATGCCGACCCATTCATTCACGTCAGCTCCCCTTGAGCATCCTAGTGTGGAAGTCAGTAGATTTGTTTGTTTTATTACGTCGTTTTAGATGAATATTGCAGTTTAAACATGCAAATGATAAAATAATGAACCGTAGGTGTCACAGATTATAGCTATATTGAAGACCCAAGCACAAAAGGTCTTCTTTAAAACTATGGAGATACATAGTTTCTCTGATAAGTCAAGGAAATATTACTCAGAAAAATATATGGAGGAAAAACTCTGTCTATGATACATATTGGACATATAGCCCGACTACACAAAAGTACTGCAGGCCATTTATTTTGTAAAAATCAGGTTTGAGCTCCTCCCCGGGCCACATACTGGTGGCCTTGGGGGTGGTACTCCTGAAGTCTGAGGCGATAAATGTGAGAAGCTGGAGGTCGGAGCAGAGGTCTGTGACTGTGCACAATATCAAAGTTCAGCACTGCAGCACAAAAGACCAGGCTGGCTCCTTTTTAATAGGACAGGTGTGGAGGCTGCTACTGATGTTAGCAACATGGAATAAAGATACAGGACATAGTCTTTATAAATGCATTCAAGAGTATAGGATAGTAACTGTTATGTATTATATTTTATTTAAATCCTCATTGTCTCTGTGGTTTGACTGTGGGACCAGCTATTGTATATGTATTATTGTTGACAGAACTAATACTCATGTGATAAGACATTTACTTACTCATAAAAACATTAAAATCATTGTCATAGTATAAATTTTGGAAAAAGTGCTCACACATGACATTGCTGGTCATTCTCTAATGTATTTACGTTGACAATAACCTCACATTATTTAAAGTATATATATGAAAGTAGTAATAGTAAAAAACAGTAAATGGTTTTCATTAAATGATAACAACACTGTTGTCACAGTCCATATCCTAGACTTGTGGTTTATCTGTCCAAAGTGAGGTAAAGAGTGTAATACTTCCTGTACATGACTTGTGGTCTTAGATTTACAATGTGAACTTCTCCAATCAATAATGCGCCCAGCTAACAGAGGCTCCAACTGCAGGCTGGGCTTGCTTATGCAACACTCGGGATCCCCTTCATCACTGTCATGTTTCAGCTGAGCCCATACAATCGCACTGCCTCACTACATTACAGTACAGTTTACATTTTACAACATCCACCCTACACAGCTAATGCTGTTTAGTGTTCACTGTGATGTTCTATTCCCATTTAACTCATTAAGGCTCCATCAGCATTTTATCGGCAGAGCAATTAATTTCTGTTACTGGCTCAAGAGCCATTATAGGTGCAGTAGTAGTGGCTTTTGTGGCAGTGGAAAGAAACAAGTGAACCTTCAACTAATCTCTTAAAATGGTTACATTTAGTTTAATTGGCCTTATGGTTCGTGGTGCTTTTTTATTGTAGTTCTTGCATTTTTATTCATATAAAAGTGCTCAGTGGTTGAAGTGAACTAGTGATAATAGTAGCATTAACCTATACAGAACTGTATGCTGGGCTGTAGTGCTGCTTTATATTATTAAATATCCCTTCAGCACGAATGTTCCATTCAAAATACTTTGCATCATGCTATCATTCGTAAATGTTATTATTTCAGAGTAATATTCAAGTAAAAACAATTATATACTACAGAGAAAAGTTAAATTATTTTCAGATGAAATACTTTTATTTAAAAAAAAAACATTCCTCCCATACAAACAATCACCCAAGACACAAATCACTGATCACTGAATCAGTGGATCTTCTAAACAGGGTCTACACTTTGTTTAAATCTACTTGAGGCTAGATTGGTCGGCCTTAACCATAGTAGTTGATAGCCAGTCATGCATTACATGTGCATGCACGACAATAAAATCAAATAACTGTCCCATCAGATCTCAAACATCCCAATGACACATCTGGAGAAGCTGGTACTGACTTACAGTAGGAGCAGACAAGCTGAGGCATTCACATGGAAGAAGAAACAGCCTCAGAATACACATATGTTTTGATGTTTACTCACTTATTTTAGATGAGCAGTGAGCAGTGACAAACTACAGATTGTGGTTGTTTAGTGCAGTTGTAATTCTCTGTGTAAGACATGTGTAAATATAGTGGTGGAAAGTAAAGAAGCTCAATATTTTGTAACTTGATGTTGAAAGATTGCTATTATAAACCATTTTTATAGTTATCTTACAGTTGATATTTTATTGTTAAGAATTTAAATTATTATTATTGTTCATGGCTTTTATAGTTAGTGAAACTTATCTCAGTTGCCGTAGTAACATTTCAGTGAAAACATATTTTGAAGGGTCAAACCTCTGAAATGTCACCTATTATATAAAGATAAACCCAAGCTCTATCCTTCTCTTCAAGACGGGTTTGTTTGAATGATATAGCATCTTCAAATCTTCCTTTTTTATAAAAAATAAATACTTTTTGACACTTCACTTGATTTGACACATTCATGGATCGTGCTCGTGGCACAAAGAGTGGAAAAAGTTTGCTGCATCTGCTGTGTATAAAAATCGGTAAGTAAAACAGTTTTGCTATTTCTCATGTTCTTCTTATGCAGCCTGTTTCCCACTGACTTGTACAGACACTGGACCCATATATATATATTTTTTAATTTACAAATAATGTTTAGTTTAGTTTCAGTTACTTAGTTAATACAATTATTAATTCAATGTAGTCTTACATTTATGGTGAATATTAGAAAACAATCTAATAAAGACACTGCAGTAGCAACACCACAATATTAAAATGCTTTAACATCTACATTGTAAATCAGAATATTTACATAATTAATAATAATTATACATCATACATAATTATGTGATGTGACGCAAACATTCTGATGCCCATATCCAGCAGCCGTGATGGGCCGGAACAGATTCTGTTTTAGAGCGACACTTTTGGACACCTCAGTTGTTTCTGGTCCATGAGCAAAAACACATACGACAGGCAACTTTCTGAAGCGTATAAACTGTCCCAATATGGCAAACCACTGTGAAAACATGAGAATTTGACTCATTTTAGTTAATTCATTAGTTAAAACAGTCGCACTTGCATTTTACTTTGAACTCCTGTGATTACCTGTAACTTCAGTTGTCAGTGTAATTTCTGTGTTGTTCTGACTTTTCTGTCAGATGTAATTTACTCTTTAAATCACATTATCAATGTGTAATGTTCATATTTGTCATGTTTGCCTTATAACTGAAGACAAGACAAACACAGGCACAGTTTGCATTGGTCTTGTGATGTGAATTGATAGAGCTGCTATGTTTTTTCTTGTCTCAGAAGGCAGTGATTTCTGGTCCTGTTCTGTTCAGCTCTCACAGCTGTGTGAAAACAATAGACAAGAAGAGGAAGAATAGTCCCTCCAAAAAGAAAGCTGACGAGTCATACATCAGATGAAAGCAAACCAAAAAAAGTTTCACTGCACCTTTAATGAGGAAGAGCTGGAAAACATTTAATATTTGTAGAACATGAAGCCACATGTCCCTGTGGTTCCTCGGCCTAATCCCGCCAGTCCCGTGGTGGTCAAGAGTCAAAAGTCAAAAGTCTAAGAATGCACTCCTGATTAATAATGACACAGCCCTTCTCAAGGTAGAATGCTCCTGTTGTTCTCTTTACAGTTTGTAAAGTTGTGAATAACACTTGATTTTCCATAGAGAAAGATCACTGCAGTGGCAATGTTCAGGAAACCTGTGCAGGACCCTTGTGGTTCATCTTCAAAGGTGAAGGAAAAGCATAAAGCATGTGTCCACAGGTGCACAGCAATAGTGAGTAAGGCCGCTCAGTCTGCTGCACAGGACTGCAGAGCTCAAGCCTTTAAAGTATAGCACTTTCCTGCTGCCTGGACCTTTTCTTCTGATGATGAAGAATGGAGTGACTTCTGCAAAAAGACCAATTGCACCACCCTGTCCAGTGGAGTCTGCAGCCCACCTGGTCTCCTCTGGCAGTGAGGATGGGGAGGAAAAGGAGCACATGGAGGGGTTGGGCTCAGAGGCACAGGTTCAGTGGATGATATGATGCTGGTGGACCAAAATAGACTCACTTTTAGTAACTTCCGTCTGCTTCGACAGAACAGAACAAAACTTTGCATTCAAACTTTGTAATGTTTCTTAAATGTTTTGACTTTATCTGACCTCATATCAGGATGGTGATAGAATGTGTAAAACTGTGTGAGAATTCATCCTAAATAAGCCAGCAGCAAATATATCCAAATCATATTAGTCCTTTTTCTAATTAGTCTTATAATTATAACACACAAACACGAGCAGTGAACACGAGCATTAAACAGAAAATCTCTGTATCTGTTCTAACTGGTCTGGGAGAAAATGTGTTGAGAAATACAATCTTCAAGTT
This sequence comes from Scartelaos histophorus, assembly GCA_000787155.1. Classification (NCBI taxonomy): domain Eukaryota; kingdom Metazoa; phylum Chordata; class Actinopteri; order Gobiiformes; family Gobiidae; genus Scartelaos; species Scartelaos histophorus. The sequence goes on along the minus strand of KN496166.1, from coordinate 12,721 downwards.
TATATTTTGTGTGTGGATTTATTTGAAACTCTAGAGCTCTTTGTGACAACATCAAGCAATAGTTGGTGCAAATGAGTTATGTTGTGCATCCATGTGTAGGTCCAAGCGCCGCATGCTGGAGAAGGATATGTTAGTACGGTAAAGGCCAGTTGTGTCCATACAAATTTAATGAAAAAAAAGAAAAAAAAAAGAAGAAGCCAGAATATTTTTGTATCATAATGATCGCATAGTACCCACACAGTGATGCCCTAGCTGCAAAATGCACAAAAAACTGCAATTCACTTAATTTGCTGCTATTTGCACATGCATTTTTTTTTCTAGTTATTTATTTTTAGTTTGCAAAAATGCTTCAATTTGTGTAGCAATGTGGAAGACGAGTGCCTCACAATTGGCAATGGGTGTAGCGACGGCCGCTCATTGCTGTTTGTGGCTATATTTGAGTTGAACAGCAGTGTGCAAAAGTGTAGAAATATTGATTCATTGTGATACTTAATTTGGTGATCTAGTATTATCATAATGGTGTCACCAAGAGTATTTTTTGTATCAGTTTTATTGGTTATTTAGCGGAAGGAAACTTGTTTATGCTATACATTTGACATTTCACATTTGTGCAGATTAAAATAGACGTATTTTATATTATCTTTGCACAGCTAGTAGTTTAACAAAGAAATATTACTGCTAAGAAGTTATTGTGATAATATTGTATCATGTATATTATCATGTATATTATCACGCTGTTATTCCCAGCCCTATTCTTGAATATATTTGTACTTAGTATTTCTAATTGAGTATGTGTTATTCATACTCCTTCACATATACTCACCATTTCTCCTGCTCTAATTGCTCTCGCAGTCTTTTGCATGGCTTGGCAGGTTTGCTCAATAGCAGGGAGTTGATGGTCGATGTATCAGTCACTCAAGCAGCAGAGAAAAGATTGGGAGATTGATTGCAATGCTGATGAAACCACTTTAGCCCTCGGCCCAATGCGCCTGGTATTGTACAGGAGAACAGTGGGCAGTGAGGGGCCGGGGTGAAGGAGAAATGAATGAGAGAATGATATTGACAGATGGGCCCAGGTGGATCAGTCAACCATGAAGGACTGGACTAAATTAACACAGGATGACATAGGACGGGGTGCAATTTTGAAATATGGTTAATTTGCCAAGGAGTTCTTCTGCCTACTATTCAATCCTAGTTTTCTGTATTGATAATAGAGGGTGAACAGTACATTATTTCCTTTACCTGTCTGAATGAAAGGATTTATTCCTTCTGTCACCATAGGCAAGGTCCATCCATCCATGTCAGCAGTGGTGAACTATGGTAGATCTTACCTTATAAAAAAACCTAACTTTATTTATAAAGCAATGCCCAAACAACTGGCTGACTCCACACAGTCATGCAACTCACAGACTCTCACCCACACATACACATCATATCAAAATTGGGACTAAACCAGCATTAGAATTCAGTTCAATAATATTTATTTCATTCATTAAAACAAAACAAATCAATGCAACATATCTGCAGACAGTATTACAGATTTGGTACAATTATGATGAATGAAAGGCACAGAAAGAAGCAAAAGCTGATAATGTCTGACCCTTATCAACTCTTATTCACTTTCGGTGTGTTGCGCTGTTACATTATACAAAATCAAACACAGCTTCTTTACAAAACAAAAAAAACAAAAAACACAAAGTCATCCTGTCACAGCAGTTTTATACTTTCTTAATAATGATAATTTCAGGCTTTTCTTAAACATATAGATGGACTTGGATTCTTTAATATCAGTTTCAAGACTGTTCCACAGACTTTGATTGAGATGCATCTTTCCTTTGGTTTTGTTCTAAACTCTGGTTCAGAGAATAAATCAGTTCCTCTCAATTGGCATCTACTTTCTCTCTTCAGAAATCTACTTTGCAGCTTCTCTGGTAAAACTTTTTGATGAGCTTTTAGAACAACACCAGATCTAGAACATTATTAAAACCAAGTCTAGATCAGGATTAAACCCGGGATCAAACTACCAAACTAACAAATCAGGATAAATGCCACCAGAGGTAGGTTTGGTTAGGTTTATTTTAGCTACTTTTAGATTAATAGAGGTATATACAACTCTATTATCAGATCAGAATTTCCCAGATTTATTATGATAGTTTGATTTTGACCCAGGAAATATATTTTATGCAGAGAAAAGAAGTACACCAGAGCAGACTAAGATTGATTCAGGCTAAATGTTAAGAAACGCAATCCCTCAAAGTTTGTCTCATTCTTCAGGAACAGCCTGACAAGCTTTACCTGTCTTAGACTCAGATGCAAGACGTTTTTGTGGAACATAAGTCTTCTCCAAGCAATCTGTTTCCTGTGGTAAAAACTGTGATGACCTGGACTTGAACCGCCTTAGGACCTTTTTCGCTAGACTCAAGAAGACTCAAGAATTTAGGGTTTGCTTAGTTACTGGTGAAGCATTAAGTAAGTTTATCCATAAATGTTCAAATAAATCTCAAGTTAATCAGTTGTAATGATTAATCTTCTCACAGGTTTTTTGATCTTGCAGATTTCTGTCATGTTGTCATTTAAAAATCTATTCCTTTCTCATATTAAGTTCATGAAAATTTTTTTAAATTGCCTATTTAAACAGCACTTTCTTTCCACTCCACTGCCTTTTGAGACACAAAACTGTGTCCAATTTAGTCCTCAAAAATCCTAGCTGTAGTGTAGACCTTCTGATTGAAAAAAACAAAAAACAAAAACAAGCCAATGACATAATCGTTATAGGAATAGATCTCAATTAGATTTTTATATTCTATGAAAAAAAAAAGTTTTTAATTCTAATAATGTTTCTCTAATAGGGCATATTACAGAAAACTATGGCCTTGTTACCAAAACCAAGACAGTGTCCATCACCCGCTTGGAGATTCTTTACGGTGTTGCTTTTACTTATTAACTGTCACACATTTATTTTTTTATTATTACAAAAATATTGCTACAAAAATACCTTGAAAAATATACTAAAAAAACACATCTAACATACAGCTGGTTTACCTCTCCACAGATCTGCTTTAAAAATGTGGCTCTGTCGACATTCTCTACATGGATATAGATAAATTTAATGCCATACTGTGAAAAATTGCAAGAAACGCAATAATATCAGATGCAGGACCCTCCAACCAAAAAAGGTACAACAACAACAATTTTAACAAAATACTATAACTTTCGAAAGGTCAAACATTGTCAGAATAGCACCATGGAAGCAAACAGGAAGCTGAAATCCATGAATCCCAAGACTAAGGTGTGATTTCAAAAGCAAAATAACACATAATAGGAGCTGTTACCATGACATCGACATTACACTGTTGAACACATAAGGAGATATGTGACGCGCCCAGTTTGTGTGCGTGCACGGTGCGTGTCTGGGGTGTGCAGCGGTTCGGTATCACTTGTTGTAAAGGCTTGTGTGAGACAAACAGTGGGAAACAGGGCGCCTTAGGGAACACTGTCAGTGGGAGCAGAGAGGAGCGTGACGCCTAAACACTGGTAGTAATATCTCCTTTCTAACAAGATGTGTGCGGCCTGCTCAACAAGTCTATCAGCGTCTGATAAAAGTGCTATTTCTTATCTGGGATTGAGAAAGAAAAAAACTAAAGGGACACATTAGAGGTAGAAGCGCCTGTGAATAAGTAATAATATAAGAATAATGCAGTACTAAAGTGTGTATTACTGCTGCAGCTTACTATCACTGCTACAAATATAAAACAAATATAGTACAAAACGTTACCATTTAAAGGACTACTACATCTTATACACAGCTGGGAAGTAATTGAATACATGTGCTGAAAACACATTCTTAATACTAATTTTGGGTACCTGCAGTTGCTGTTTTATTTGGTGGTATTCAGTACTTTTTTCCCTAAATTAAAAGGGTTACATAGCAGAACTTGGCCATGAATTTTTTTGCTTTAATTGCACTTTCTGACTTACTATTGGACCATGTAACAGAATCCATTGCAAAATTAATTTTAATTTCTGTAACTAAATAGATTTTTAAAGTATTCTTTCAACCACTGATCTTACACTAAATATTGTGACCAAGTTGTGAGTGTAAAATTGTAAAATACACTTATAATGACTAGCTTTATTAATGCATGTAAAATGAATGAATGAACAAATAATTTAATAAGACTATTTAAGGCTTAGTAAGTACTTAATGAATGTGTTAGGGTTAGATTATTAAGTAATTACTAGGCCTGAGTCATTCTTAATAAACCATTTTGTTCATCATGAATTAACTCTTTTTCATGCTTTATTATGGCTAATTTAGCGTATTATAAAGTGGTAATATAAAAAGTCCTCCTTCTCCTCCTTTGCCAGCTCAGATATCTTTACTAACAAAGTGTGTTGCAGTCGTATTTATTTCTGAGGGTTCTGTGCTATTTTGAAGTGACAAAAAAAATCCTGAGGAATGACTTTTTTGATGGGGACATTAAAGCTATAGATTTATGATAAAGAGACGGTGAGTGAACTTCCTGGACGACATTGTGGCCTGGTGTGTTGCCAGAATCAACAAAGTCTCCTCATTGCCAGTCCTGATGGCGGCTTATGCTAGCACTACAACTCTGACTGCTGCATAAATACAAGAGTTATGGTCTCATTCTGGCAACAGTGTGATAAACGATGTCCGGAGGAGCTTTTTGTTTGAGAAACTGGCATTAAGAGGCATTATTATTCAAATTTAAGATTTAAATCTTGGACATTGGACGTCTGGGATGCTTTCTAACTTCCTGGAACATTCAGAGTAATTACAAGCACTACATAAAACAACATAGAGGACAACTCATTTTCATTTGATCAATACGCTCTTCTAAATACTTTTGAGAGCAAAATTTAAGCCTGTGCAGAAAAGCAAAATCATTTGCATATTAGTTTTGTCATTTTAGGCATTATGAAACAGATATTTGTGCAACTGGGGGGGGGGCTGCTACCTGCTTGTGTCCATGGAGATGGTTTTGCTTTGCTTGGTTATAATGTCCGATGTCCAATTATCTCTTTTAATATGTATTTGAAAGTCTTAAAGACCTGGGCCAGCCTGTCGATGCTCTAATCTAAGTATCACACCCCCCGTGAAATTACACCTCATTATTTCACATTAGTTTCAAGATCTAAGCTCAAAAACATTCCTGAACACGGCTTTAACTGTGGTTCTTTTGTACTCTCTGGCCTGTCTGTAGTAGTGTAATGAAGTTGTTAGGTCAGAGAAGATGACAGCGTGATCCCTCTGTGTTCACAGATCTGGTTTAGGTTCATAAAGTGTTGTATGGGCGCGCGCAGAGCCTCGTGGGCAGGAAATGATCCCTTTCATTTGCCTCTGTGCAGCAGAACAAAGATGTTTGAAGCGGCCTCTCTTTTGTGCTTTGAACGCCGTCTGGAACACATGCCACATTAGCTTCTACCTGTGCTCCGTTTGAAAGCGGCTTAATGTGCCAGGCTAACAGACTTTTATATGGCTTTGCTGTGTTTTACAGAGATAACGGAGAAAGTGTCAGCTAAGCTTTTTATGTCAGATCAATGATAGAGGATCGTGATGGTGTTAGAAGACAGAGGAAGAGTGGGCAGAAATTGGACTTTTATTAAATCATTGCTACCCCTGACACTGCACTATAGACACCCCTTGCTCATGATAGGTTGCCCCAGTGGATCTGAAGAAGGGCCAAATAACCATGAATTTTACTTGAACCTTAACAAAAAAACAAACAAAAAACAAAAAATCTTGGGAATAACAGTTCAAAATTTCCAAAATGTTTCTTGTTAAAGTGATTTTTTTTTACATTTGTTAATTAAAATCTTACTATAGAGTTAAATAAAAAGGTATTTAGAAATTACTTTGTTTAATTAATCAAGTATAAGTCATTAAAGCTGCCACTGTTGTTCTGAATAATCATGAGAGCTTTGTAAACAGTTGTGCTTGAACGTACAGTGACAGATTGCAGATATCCATGAGATTCAGGGAGCAGGAGGTGCACTGTAACCACCGCCTTGTCACCACACATCAGACGCATGAGTCAGCTCCACTACACTCAGATCATCTATGCAGGCTAGAGCCGGCCCTCCATGACAAGTGACAAGAGTGAAGTGAGAAAGCAGAATAAACAGCTGCAGGGATAATATGTCTATTGGGAAGGGAATCGACAAGCAATCAGCCATTACATTATAACAGCCTGCCTCATAATGCAATGACTCAAAGGTTTCAGGCCAGACATACACCTGTTTAAAAGTGCTGCCAATATAAGTTTACAAGAAGTGGTATTTTTTTAGTTGGTTTGAACTGATTTTAATTCCCACACCATCATTAGACCCCTTATAAATAAAACAAGTTGCTTAGAGAATACCAAATATGTTGACTAGTCTTTAGTGAATATTAGATGAAGCAGACAAACTTTAACTTAATTTATGGGTTTTAAAGTTGCTCAAGGACGCTCCAAAAACTGTTCCAAAAAAGGTGTAGTGGACGAAACATTGCAAGATCACAAAGGTGAAGGTTGGATCTCTTTCCTATCAAATTTGCATATTTGTAAATGGTGAATATCGTTTATATATTATAACATGTTTTACTTTAAAGACTCTCAAAGTGCTTTATATCCCATTTACACATATGTTCATCAGAGTACACACAGAGACACTAGGAGTCCAGATGATAGTTCACACCTTTGGATAATTGAAGTAATCTTCAGTGGACATGTATAAGTTTCAGTGTTCATCCTTCCCTTCAGACAGATATTTAACCTAGTCCATGCTTCAGAACTGAAGCTGCTTGACTGAAGCTGCTTGAGTGGTGAAATGTATTTACTCTAAAAACTTTTGTCCAGTTGACAGAATTCAACCGTTGTTTTCTGTGGACCTATTGTAGAAATATAAACCTGGGATAATATGACCAGTAGGGGTGGAACAAAACAAGACACGAAATACGGTCCTCAAGTTCCAGTGTCGGGAGTAACGCGTTATAAAAGTAACTAATTACTGTAATGCATTGTTTTTTGCTGTAACGCAGTAATGTAAGACATTACAGGGAAAACATTTGTAATATTTTACTCGGTACAAATGTCAGTAATGCGCGTTACAATGCATTTTAACCTGGACTGAAGTGCAAGTGGTGTTTTTTGTTTTGTTTTGTTTTTTCGCTAAATTCGCTAAAATCACCACGAGCTCAGCAGAGGCGAAAAGTCCGATCAAATCAGAACCAGGGGTGAAGTGGCCGTGATATGCAGGGGTACATCGTCAACCCACTTTGAGCGGGACCCCACGCAAAACATTGTAAAAAATTTTAATATTTTACTCAGTACAAATGTCAGTAACGCGCGTTACAATGCATGACTGAAAATTCTGTTCCGTGCAGACCTCTACCACAGAGCTTGGGGTTCTCGCGCTCGAGTAGTTTTGGCTTAGACCCGCTTTAGTCCAGGTTCAGTCCTGGTTTAGTCCTGGTTCAGTCCTTATGCGGCGCAAAAGTCCGTCAGGTATATTGAGTTGACGGTCAATGAGCGTCAGGGGCAGAGGTCTGATGGACACAGCCACAGCCGGGGCCAGCGTTGGGTCCGGACACCTGCCCCGTGGCTGCAACTTTCGACTCCTTCACCTGCGAAGGGGCTCCATGGTAAGGCCCCCAGGCGAGATGGTGCGTCCCTGATCTACGTGCAGTCGAACCCGCTGTGCCCAGGAGTCTTGGATATGGGCCAGTTTTAGTTCATTTTCAAGTGTGAAAAAAACACACTGGAGTCTATAGGTGAAATAATATCAATACATAATATATCATGTAATGGTGTGAAAATTGCCTTTAGTTATTTTGGTGAGAGTAACTTAAAAGTAATGCAATAGTAGTGTAATGCCTTACATTTTAAATACAGTAATATTGTAATGTAATGAAGTACTTTGAAATGACAGTATAAATAACACATTACAGTTTTAAAGTGACTTGCCCAATACTGTCAAGTTCAAAACAAGATTTTGATATGACCTGTAATAAATACTCTGTGTTGTTCAGTTAACAGTTTTGCTCTTTATATATATTTTATGAGTACTTTTACTGTGATTGTTGCATTGTTTTTTTGAAACTATGAGTTCTCAACATGTGAACTCACCAGTGTTTTTGTCCAATCCAAATATAAACCTATGGGGGAATGTGTGCACAATCCTTTGGCAACGTGGTCTCACGAGATCTTGTCCAATCCCTAATAGTATTAACAAACAACAGAGTGCTTTTATCAATTCAGCATTTACACCTAAACTCAAATGTCTTTATATCGTTTACTTCACCTTTACCGTTGCTTGACCACTAAAATGTGAATAGTTGCACTTTATGGTGAGACATGAATCCTTTGGAGCAGGTCAGACAGGGTTTAAGTGCCTTTTAGACCCGATGAATTTTGCATTGCGCTGATCCACATCTCTCCCATGAATATTCAGTACTCGAAAAGATCTATTAGGCCAATCTCAAGGCTCAAATTTTGCCCTGAGTGAATTCCTCGGCCCCTCTAGCTTATAATCTGTTTTGCCTCTCCCCCATCTCTACATTTCACTGCAATGTTATCAGGCAGGTTTACAGCCGACCATCACTCTGGCGAAATATAAGATCAAGGGTCACCCAATATGGCTATGCGAGCAGGCTTGGCGCTGTCCCTCAGTGCTGCGCTGTTATTGGCTGAAATATTTGCTGGACTCGCGACTGGTGACATGTAATCTACTACCAGCGGGAGAAGCAGAAGAAGAAGAGGCCGATGATGAATAGAGCAGAGGAGCAAGCATGTTTTATAGCTTTCGGAGCACTGCCTCTGAAGTGCAGCACTGGAGTGGACCCTATAAGCAGCAGCGGTGAATGTAAAGTAGTTGGCGATCTCAAGGGATGCCCAGGTGCATTGTGGGGCAGGGCATGTGACTTCCAGCCGTGTGACAGGTCAGGATTCATCAAGTGTTTGTATGGGCTGCCATATATATGTGCCTATAGGGAATTTCCTATAGTGTTATGGGATATTCTTCTTTAAGATATATGGGGGCGTTCTGGTTTTATTGGAAAATGACAAATGTCCAGAGTCAAAGGTGAAGCAAATGGTCCTAGCAGGAATCAGAGTTTGCACTGAAACAAATGCAGGAGCTGTGACCTGACTAAGTGTGGCACACGGACCTAAAAGACAGAGGAACAACAGGGTTACTGTGCTGGGCAAACAGCTTCTACCATACAGGAGCAAAATGAAAATAAACTCACAATATAATTTTAGTATGGGGAGATATGGTTCTCAACACCAGTGGATTTAATTTCATCCTCGTAGATCTTTATTATTGCAAGATGGTATCGTGTTTACCTTTAGGCTATAGCACAGTGCAAAAATGGTTAGTTAGTTGCAAAGATTATTTGTCTTGTTTGGTGCTTTGTTACATGGTTGGTGAATTTGCTTCAGCCTTTTAAAATCTCCATGGAGATGTTGCATTGCCCGTCTCACAGTGTTCAATTCAATTCAATTTCTCTTTATTGTCACATGTGCATATACATACAAGATCTATAGCACAGATGAAATTGCTGTCCTCTCCCACATCAGTGCAAACATTTAAAAACATTTAAAAAAGAAGAGAAAATGTGCAAACGACAAGAAAAAAAGAAAAGTGCAAACCAAGTAAACGTTAAGTAACATTCAAATACAGACAAAACAAAACAGAAACATTCAAGTATAGACAAAACAGAGATTACAGATTAAAGTGAGGTAGTGCTAATAGAAAAACATATATATATAATAAAACAGTTATTGATTGTCCATATAAAAAATATAGTGTGACATTAAATGCATCTATAAAGACAAGCAGGTGGCACCATGAGGCCAAGTTACAGGTCAGATCTATGGATTGGCAACCCCACTCCCCCTAAGAATTAAGTATTTTATTTTTGCAACAAAGCTTGACATAGATACGTTAAATAGCACGCTGTAACAATATCATCTCCCACAAGCAAGAAGTTGGACCCCTAACCATAAAAGTTACATAATATAAGCTTGAGGACAAAACTCAGCAGCCGGTCCAACAACAACATCTCTTCAAAATCTATTTCAGCTGCAATTTTGACTCCTAACAGTAAACACAATACAACGGTCAATAATGCCGACACAATAGGAACTGCCCATCCATTTCACATTTGTGGATTATCCTTATCCTTTTGATTATGTGCTGTTTTACAATGACATGCGGATGGGCCGGTGCTTCTGCAGAATGTAATTAAAACGCTGCACACTCAGTCCGCACTCGGCTGGAACCATTATCTCACTGGCACATTTTAATAATCGAAATATTTTTTGCAACTCTTCACTATTTTCTTCTTACTCCCTCCAACCTATGTTAACAAGTCTGTTGCCTCCAGTATTCTGCAAGTCAACAGTGGTGCTTTCAACTATAGCAGACTCCTATGCACCTCCCTGTGTTCCTGGAGGTGCATAATGTTCATATAATTTAGTCTATAACCTACAATATGTAAACCAGTGGATTCATTTGTCTTAAAGGCATTTTCCCTGATTTTGCTATCTTTAAAAATGTAAAAAAACCAACTAACTACACCTTAAACAGTTTAAAGTCACCGGAAGTTATTCCTCACCTTATTTCATTCCAAGCATCCTATATATTCAGCATAATGAGTTCATAAATACTTTTTATAACTATCAAAGTATAGAGCGGAGTTTTGCCATCAGGGTAAAGCTAACAACAACTAGCATGCTTACACGTAATTCTGGATTATTGGAGTCTTCATAAATAGAGGCAGACAGCACACAGCTCACCTCAGGAGCTGCTTATACAATATATTCATACTGTGGAGAGACACATTTTATTGGAATACATGACAAAAAATCAGGTACAGGGCTTTTGAGTATCTGATTCAGTGCAGCACACGAAGACTATGGCCAGACAGCATAGTCATTTGGACTGATAAAAGGCCAAATAAACATTTTATATAAAGTTTTCATTGCAGAATATTCTTTCGACTTTGTTTTTGCTTCCTCTGTGCAGCATGTCAGTCACTGTGGCCCAGTTTCAATGCATTTGAATGACAGAGGCGCTGTATTGTTTGAATGAAAGACAGATACACACAGAGCAGAGACACGGTGAGGGAAGCTGCTCATGAGCTCTATTTGCAGACGTGTGATCCAATGTGTTTAAACCAAGCCTTTATACAATAATCTCACACAAAATAAAAGGAGAATTGGGTTACTTTTAGTTTGAAAATGTTATGTTATTTACTTCTGGGTAAAAACTTCAAAATGCCAAACCAAAAGTAGGACACAGCTGAATGAAAGTGTGTGTTCAAATGGCATTTAAAGGGACACTATGGAACATTTCTGGTGGAGGGTCTACTACCTGCTTGTTTTCCTGGATATGGCATTATACATACATACTTACATGCATGCATGCATGCATACATACTTACATGCATGCATTCATACATACATACATGCATACATACATACATGCATGCATACATACATACATACATACATGCAGTATTTCCATGGAGACAAGCAAGTGGCGCCACTTTCCTCTGTGAGTGATCCTATAGCTTTTCAATAGGATTTAAGAGCCTTCTGTATCCTCACTACACACTTCACAACCTCTCCCTGGTCTTCCTGAAGTCAGATCAAAGCAAAGTTTACCATACACTAAGCATAAGCAACTGAAATTGTACTTTTTTATCAGTGCCGCTCTATTTTTCCCAAACATACGGATTTCTGAACTGGAAAAAATAGGGTAGAAGACATTTCCTTTGCAACTTTTAAATGTCATTGCATCACAGTGTTCAGGCTGGATTTGCAAACATCTTTCAGCATTTGTCTTCTTTCTTAGTTTCTTTCTCAGTTTCATCTTCACACATCCATGACTGTATGACAAACATCCAGAGGGGAAGCCTGTTATGAAGAATGACTGTAACAAATATGCACTGCACTATATGATGTTTTAGTTTTGCTTGAAGGGCCCACATTATTGTCAGATCTGTTATAATATGGTTTCCTCATCAAAAATATACCTGGAGTTGTGTTTTGCTTCATTTACACATGTTTAACACTCAAATCCTGAATTTTAAGTTCTTTTTCAAACAGCTTGTGCTCTCATGTAGTAATACAGTCATGGAATGAAACTAAACTTTACACTTTCTTGCACTGGATTGCCCAATAATTTGTTCTTGCTGGAGGTCAATACACTTCTCACTCCAATTTTCACTATATTTAACTACACTATAAGCAACATTCATTTTCAAGTTTGTTTGAAGCAGTGACCTGGGAATTGGTTTTGAAGTTTCATCTCTATTCGCAGTTGTAGCTGAAGAATGAGTCAATCAAGCTTAAAATCCAGCGACAGCTCATAGCAAACTTTATTAAACCATAAATAACAGTAGCAGAACACCCATGGTCTTATATAATCCTGTCGCTTCCACTGGTCTTAATGATAGACAGATGACAGAACAGATGATAGACAACAGATGCAGCGGTCCCTGTAAATATTATGTGTCAATATTAACTCTGCAGATGTGCTCTATAAACCTTGAAAGCCTCATCAGCACCACATCCTTTGTTGTGTACAAAACAGTATTTTTATAAGAAATACTTTGTGGGTGGAGTTAGTTTGCATGCCACCTTCTTCATAGAGATATTACTGCTTGGCCTTGAATGTTTTCTGTACGGCATTAAACTTGTATATCTTGCAT
>KN496164.1:2255-12982 GCA_000787155.1 Scartelaos histophorus | reverse complement strand
CTTCTGCAACATAAAAAAAATAAAAAATCCTTGTATATAAAAATAATAATTTAACTGTAATAATACATATTTCCTTTGCCATAAAACAACTCAGTCCAGTTAAGCTCATGTTTGTATTCATTCTGTTAACCATAACAGAACCATGAGCTCCTTTAGCAGAGGTTAGCAGAAGTTTAGGAGGTTTCTTATTTGAATAGGTCCATGTTCCAGTGGTTGAGCTGAGGTTTCCCACAAGCCACTGCTCAAACCAAACCCAACGATTCCAAACACTAATGTACAAGTAAAACTGCAGCAGTCTTCATTTAGTACAAGTAAAACTGCAGCAGATTCTTCATTTAAATCTTCAGCATAAATAAACTTTACATTATTAAACTTTACAACATGTAAACCATAAAGACTACAGAGCCACATAAGTCCGTTTGAGATTATAATGTGTTTAATTCAGCTTTGCACATTTGTTGACGTTTCACAGAAACAAAACTTAAACCTGCATGGCTCATTTGCATAAACTATTAGTGCTGAAAAAAAAAGTTCACTATCAGGGCACAAGGAGCTGTAAATGGTGGGAAAGGTTTGCCGTGCTAGAAGCTTTGGTTAACACCAATTTTGGGCATTTAGAGACGAGTTGTGTTTCCTCCTGTTGAGGCGCCTCATGTTGAGACTCACGAGGAAGAAAACGACGAGGGCAGAACAGAGAAACAAGTCTGTTACATGTTATTTGGCCAGCCAGGCTACTTCTGAAAAGTCTAGGTGTATTTTCCATTAGAGACTAATTGACTCAGTCTGTAGCAGACCTGGTAATAATTTTAGATTTGTTCTGTAGATTTGCCTCTGTATTTCGGATTTGTAGTAATATGCTCATTTTGTCTTTTGTCACAATTTAAAGATGCACTGTGTGACTTCACCTGCTTGTTTCTGTGAATATGTCATTGCTTTTCCTGAAAAATTCCACAGTATAACATTAAACAGTTCAACCCTGCATTTATTAAATGAGAAGAGTATTTTCTAGCTCAAAAATGACCTGTAACTGGTTTGGTTTGGCCTCCATGATGATGCAGTAGGAAGGTTTAATACTGTAATACTGTGAAACATTCCACACTAAGTACAAGTAAAAGCAAGTAACAAGCATTTGATGGACCCTTCACCAAAAGTTACCAAAAGTTACACAATGCACCTTTAAGCTTGATCTAGTTGATTGGCATTACAAACAATTATAAAATATGTCACAAAATGATTCCGACAGTAGATGTTTTTAGTCTCTGTACTTAAAAGACACGATTGGGCTCCCTGTTGATGATTTAATGCACCTTTGGTCCCAGTGACACCGGGTTTGCTGACCCTTTCCCCCCTGGATCATTCATGACTCTAGTTTGTGAGCAAATAATGAGTGAAAGCAGTGCAGGAAATCGAGAGGGAGGTGCAACTGAGGAGAAAGAGGAAGAGAAGACTTTGCCTTGTATAAAGATAAGTGCAGCGGGATAGAGAGCTGGTCTGAGAAAGTCTCCTTCAGAACCTGAGCCGTAAGTACATACCAAATTATGTTTTTGTTGTCAATTTTTTATTTTACTGTTACACGTTGTTTAAATGTGTTTCAAATAGTAGTTTTGTTCCACACACAAAAAGTTATTTGCAGAATATTTTGCCATATTTTGAGTGTTTGTGCACTAATCTGCTCTCAGTATTTGGGATCATTTGGACGTTTGCAATTTCCTGCATGTCTGTTTGTAAGGGAAGGCTTCATCTTTTACCCTTTAACTTGGCTTGCATTCAGACATGATGGAAATGATGGAACTCACAGTTGTAGAAATTAGAGCTGCATGTTGAGAAAAACATATTTCTAGAAACATGCATTAAAATAAAATAGATTTGCGATATTAATGATGATGCTTTTTTAGCAATGTTTTTTAATTTCTCACTAGTCATATTAACAATCTTGATGATATCTTAAGCTTTATGGTACTTTTAAAGGTGCATTGTGTAACTTTTCTGGTGGAGGATCTGTCAAATCCTAGACATTATTGCTTTTGTCTGGAATGTTTCACAGTATAGTATTAAACATATCATACCATCATAAAGACCAAACCGGACCAAGTTACAGGTCAAATCTGTGGAGAGGCGACCTCGCTCACAGTCAAAATGCCTGTTTTTTCAAGGCATTTTTGAGCTATAAAACCTCCTGTAATTGAATAAATGTAAGAAAGTGCAAATCAGTGACATAGCCATAGAAACGAGCAAGTTACACACAGCACCTTTAAAATGATTATGATTGAATGATAACTGGCACATACAGTCGAGCATGTTTATTTATTTATTTATTTATTTATTTATTTATTTATTTATTTATTTATTTATTTATTTATTTATTTATTTATTTCAGGGACAGTGCATATTAAAGAACATTTCTGTAAATATGCCCAAATATTTTAATCTGTAGTGCCATGTTCAAATGTTAATATCTGTCAAAAACAAAGGAAAAGGACAAAATATAACAGGATTAAATAAGCAAATACACTATTTACAATACAAGACACAGCCGCTCAACCAGCTGAGACGTCACAGAGCAATTACACAACAGACTCACTTCATGTGTTTCTATTACATGTCTTTTTAGGTTGGTCTTTTAGGTTCAGACTGGAACAATGCTGTGTCTGAGGAGCTGTTCAGACGTCCGCAGGTGGCTCACTTTTGCGACCGGTCTAGTGGAGTGCCTGTGTTTCGCCGGGGCAATATTCGGATGGGCGTCCCTTGTTTTTGTCCTTAAAAGTGAAGGATATTTCAGCTCATTGTGTGTGAACTCCACAATAAACGGCACCCACACGCTAGGTCAGTTTATTTAAATTACTAACTTTTTTTAAGCCATATTACCAGAGATTTGTGGCAACAGGTTACATGAACTTTTTTTGTTTTGTGGAGTAAGTTAAAAATGGTTGAGGTTCTGGTTCTGCAAACTGTCTCCATGGATATGTTATTGCTTTGACTGTAATGTTCCTCACTATGGCATTAAACTTATCTATCTTCATGGCAAGAATATATCAAAATTATGGGTTACAATAGATCACTGAATATTTTTTTATTAACAATGTATTTTGAGCACGATATTTTTTGTTCTCTTAGAGTTGTATCTTATTCTTCTGCATATTTTTCATATGTTTATTTGCAGATTGCCGTGGACAGGATGAGCAGTTTTCTCTGATCTTTACTATTGCATCTTTCATGAACAACTTTCTGACACTGCCCAATGGTTTTCTGTTTGACCGCTTTGGGACCACTGTGGCTCGTCTCTTTGCCATGTAAGTCCAGTAACAAATACATAACTCACTCAAACTAGAGGTTGTGACCCCAAAGTAAAAAGTAAAGTTGCAGTAAAGAAAAGACAAAGATTAACACGTGAAGTAAACCATGTACCATCACAGCATGCATTAGATTATTATCAGGGATGTAATTGGCCAAGGACAAAAAAGCAGGAAAATATATAGACCGACAGTGTGGTGCAGCAATGAGGCGGAGCTGCAACGGTGCCGCCATTACACACAATTACCTCATTTTGACACTTTTAATGAAAAGTGTTAAGATTCAGTGGCAATTCAGAATGTTCATTAAAGGTTACTCACATCTGCAGTATAACGGTGTTTCCCAAACCTTTTTTCTGGGGACCCATATTTCTAAAGTTCCAAACCTTCGCCACCCAAATCAATATTGAATTACTTTATAACTATGTACTGTATATAAAGTATAATAGTGTATAACTCATATATTAAAACAGAGTAGGCCATTATACAATGTTCTGTTATAACTCCATACAAATGTGCAAATGAACCAGAACACACAACTGATGGACTGGTAGACTCAGAGGAGGCTTAAGTTTTACTTTTGTTTTCTTCAAATACCCCTCTCTATATTAAAGGCAGCATACATGAAGCACATGCTCTTTGTTTTGATAAATAACTTTATGCTTCTACTGCAACTTCTCTGGACTGAGGATTATGGAGAACTTTACATGGACATGTTTGGCGTTGTCTTTACAAATACGTCGCTTTTACCAGGGCCGATGAGTAGGGTGATTTTGGTCCATATTTTGGCTTCAACTTTACACACACTGGATATCACCACACTGGATATCACCACACTTAGCTAGAAATGACTCTTTTACCAGGACCAGGAGTTTGGTTCATGTCATCTGAATCTAAACACTACAGACTGAATAGATGTGGATTTATTAACTTCTTAAATTCACTTTGACTTTGAAGCACTATAAAGGACTGGATATGTTTTTGGGTGGTAAAGTTTCATCTCTTCTCTTTTTCCGGTAAAATGACTCACTGTGCTTTGTTTGGACACATGTAGAACTATGCTAAAACGTGAGTGCTGTTTGTGCCTTTGAGGTTATTTAGGGCGCAGTCGTGACTCAAGCAGAGAGCGAGCACGATACTTTATATATTTATATAGATTAACAAATGCAACACACTATAAACTATTTTTTCCAAAGTCCTTTACAAACAGTCCTGGATCTGCTGACCCTACCTGACCAAACCCCCCGTTAAACTGCACTGAGACCTTTGACCAAGACACAAAGGCTACTGAGAAGCGCAGTGTAAATGTTGTTGCAGCTAAAGTTTAATTTCCCACAGAACAATATTCTAATGAACTTCTTTGCAGAGTGTGAGGTGTCTCAAGCCTGAAACTAAGAAAACATATTGCCCCATCTCATATTAGAGTTTGACCATGTCCATCACTTAATATCTTGTACAAATCTGCTATCTAAATACTCTTCATGGCTCCATAAACACAGTAATCAAATATAGTCAGTATATTATATCTTTTGAAGGGCGAAAAGTAAAAATATAACATGTAAATATATCACGTAAACTTAAAATTTCAATGATTTATTTAGGTAGAGCCATTATTATAATATTTAAGATACAGATACAGAACAATGAGTCGAAATTTTCAACATATGATCCTTAATAATAAACACCTCCCTGTATGCGACCCATTTTAATTTCCTGTACGCCGAGTCTGACTTATCCACGTCTCCTCTCACTGACTTCACATTCCTCTTTTGTTGTTCCTCCTCCCATTTTAATGAAAAACACATTGGTTTCATTATGACACTTTGTTATTCGGGATTTTGACATAATCTGAGTTAATAAACGTATATTGCTTATGAAGGAGGGCAAGAGGTTAAAGAAGAGCGCAAAGAACACCCACATAAAATAAATTCACCCCAACCTGGCAGATGGGAGGCAGATTTTTATTTTTCAACATTCAGATTTGCCAATGTTTGTCCAAAAACAAGATAGTTTCAAGATGTGGTACAGGAATCTTTGGAAACTGTCTCTAGAACAATACCAGACACTGTGACCTAGATGGAGAATAGTTTTGTGGTATGTTTAAACACTTTAAATAAAAACAGATTTAACAATTTTGTTTTGTCTTCCCAGATTTCTTTACACCATGGGCACATTATTGGTGGCGTTTTCATCTGCAGGTAAAATCAGTTCCAGTTTAAGTCTGTGATCTGTTTCTATTTGTTAATACAAAACTAATAATCATCTTTCCCACCAGTTCTTTCCAATCTGATATTTCCTGCTATGACTTTTCTGGCAGTGGGTGGAATCTTACTCTTAATGACAAATATGCAAGTAAGCAGATCACTGACAGACACCGTCATTATGAGTACTAGTATATTACACAATAGTGGCAGCTGATAACAGTTGTAGTGTTACAGTGTTTTGTGGTACTTTCTTATTATGTATATATTTTTTTCTTTGTATCTTTGATTTTGATTTTTTTAAACAAATGAAATAACTTTAACAATATAACTAAATACTGTAACAAAATAACTTAATGCTTTGATAACTGAATAATCACCATTTTGTGAAGGTTGGAAACTTGTTTGGAGCTCGCCGTTCCACAATCATAACACTGTACAATGGAGCATTTGACTCTTCCTCTGCACTTTTCCTAATCATCAAGGTGAAAAACATCTTAATAAATACACTCCATATTTATTCTTATTTATTTAAAGTGCTAATTTGATCATTTCATCTTTTTCAGCTGTTACATGAGACCGGTCTCTCCCTTCGCGTCTTGTTTCTGTTTCTGTCGGCCTGTAGTGTCATTCATGTGCTCAGAACTTTCTTCCTTCTACCTCGAAAATTCATCCCCTTCCCACTGCCAGAGCAATACACCTACGGGTATGACTCAGACGTACTTTTATACACTATAATTTAAAGGTGCATTGTGTAACTTTTTTGGTAGAGAGTCTGTCAAATGCTTTTCTGCATGGAGAAGTTATTGCTTTGTCTGGAATGTCTCACCGTATGGCATTGAACCTTTTCTATCTTCATGGAGACCAAACCAGTTCCTTTTACACATCTGTGGATCTGTGCTTCCAGACAAAGCAAGGACATATCTATAGAAATAAGCAGACAAAACATTTTGCACATTTAAATTCAAAAGTGCACCTTCGAAATTACTTGTTTTTAAAGCTTGACTGCATTTCAGTTTACACACACGCTTGCCCTACATTTGGGGTTTTTGAGCTATACAATATAGTATAGTATAGTATAGTACAGTATAGTATAGTATAGTATAGTATAGAGTAGTATAGTATAGTATAGTATAGTATTATAGTATAGTATAGTATAGTATAGTATAGAATAGTATAGTATAGTATAGTATAGTATAGTATAGTATAGTATAGAATAGTATAGTATAGTATAGTATAGTATAGTATAATACAGTAGTGGATCTTAATGGAACGTATAAACTACACATGATTAAAATGTATGCGGTGTATGACTTTGTAGTGGTGGTTCTGATCCCAAATGAGGTCCATCATATTTTTGTCAAAAATATATATCTGTATTGTCTTAACACTTTTATAATAGAAACATATTTAGATGTAAACATTTTATTTCAATTGTTGGGATCAAAATTCATTAGTTGACATTCTTTCTATGTGAACTACTAAAGCAATAACCTAAAAACTTGAAACAGACTCAGGTTCATGATAAGAACTACACTGATGCATTCTAAATGTCTTCAATATAAACCTTTTTCTTGTCAGGATTTCCTGTGGCCGATCCCAGTCTCTGAGTCTGGAGTCATCTACAGAGAACGGCTCTGTGAAAGCACTTTCTGAAACGCAGCTAAAAACTGACATCGCCCCACAACAAGGTCTACAAATACACCTCACATAGTCATTAAACACACAGTTTAGACCAGTGAGTTTTTTGTTTTTTTGTTTTTTAAGAATTTTGTGAAAGGCACATTTAATTCAAGGTCTTAAAGGTGCTGTGCTTGATGTTTGCTATCTTAAACAAAGATTTAAGTTGGACTAAAGGCTACGTCATTGTGGTATTTTAATAGTATTATCTAATGTTCCTTGTCATTTTTGGCAACATTGGTGGATATTTGCAATTTGCTGGTCAAAAACATCCAAATCTAAGTTTGTATTGCCTTGAGGGGCTTCTGCAATTTCCAGTAGTTGGTGACATCACGCAGGACTGCCCAGATTACAGACAGGGGTTTCTGATTACAAACACCTGGCTGCAGGGGCAGAGTTTAAAGGGTGGTTTTCTGTTCGACCAATCACACTGTTCCTCGTACCGTCAGAGCCCGCCCCTCATTCCCACTCTTTTCTTTAGTCCACGGGCTCCGGACAGTTTAAAAACTCTATTTTAAATGCATTCGTGTTTGTGAGTTTAGCTGTTTTTGGCCATGATAAAACTTACAACAACTAGCATGCTTACCATTAACTTCCTGATTCTTGGACAATAAAACACTTTAACATTGACTGCAAACAGAACACAGCTGATTTATTTGCACCTCAGGAGTAGCTTATACAATATATCTGGAATACAAGGAAGTTTTCTCAAATACATTGAAAAAATAGGATAGATGTTAAATCAGTACAATATGTGGCTCTGTTTTAACACGATTCTCTATTTGAATTTTTACAATCACAATGGTCATTACAGTTGTCATGGCAACAGAATGAATGATCTCTCTAGTTTTATTCATACACTGCAGTTAGCCGAGCTGAAGAGACATGGCTTGGTTCTGTTGTGCTAATAACTTGCTCCTTATCTCCTGTTGCCCCAGAGAGGAGTTTCCGTGAGTGCCTGCTGTCGTGGTTCTTCTTTTGGCACCTCATCTGGTTGTCAGTGATGCAGCTGCGCCACTATTTGTTTATCGGCACACTCAACCCAATGCTCCACAGGCTTACGGCGGGGGAACCTACACTGGGTACGATGGCATGTATTTCTACGATGGCATACTGTGCAGAGTGAAAAGTGGAATCAGACTGGGTTGTAAACTGTAGCTTTACTTACGTTGTATTTCCCTGTACTGGAATAATTGCCATGGGGGTCTTCCATAAGCTGGAGATAGTTAATAAACATCATGACTAAGAGTATTATGTAACTATGCACTATATAACTTTTTCAGTGGAATATCTGCCACCTATTTTTATCCATGGAAATAGTGTTGCTTTGCCTATAATGTTCCACAGTACAACATTTAACTTATATATGGCATTCATTCAGTTACAAGTATTTTTTATTGTGAAAAAACTTGAAAATACACATACTGGGAGTTGTCTCTCCACAGATCTGATTTGTGACTTGTCTGGGTGCGCCATTTGCTTATTTCCTTAGAGACAGTACATTCCTGGCAAAGTAAGCTCCACAAAGACTAATAGGAGGCTGACCCTACATCAAAAGTTATATAGTGCAAGGAAGTAAAACAAGCAAATAAATACATCATTATTTTACTTGTAATTGAGTGGTGATTTAATATTCTCCTCTTCTATATGTAGTTGTGTTTTATAAAATGATGCAATAACTACATTTGTTTGTTGCAGTGAACAAGTACATCAATGCGTTTGCCGTCACTCAGTTGTGTGGCGTTCTGTGTGCGCCCTGGAACGGCCTCATCATGGACAGACACAAGGGCAAACCCCGAGCTCCAGGTAACAGTACTGCACAATACACTTTATTCATGTATAATTCTTTCACATAACGCATACAGTATCCATGTTACTGTCTGGAGCCTGTCCTAGTAACTATGGGCCATAAACAAGGTCAGTGGTGGAAGGTAAATACTACACAAGTAAAAGAACATTACTTACATACAAATTGTATGTATCTCTACTTAAATACATTTAACAGTGTATACCTTTTACTTTTTCTTCACTACAATTGTAAGCAGGTATCTGTACTTCCTACTCCACTACATTTAAGGGCTGAAAAGAAAAAAGTACTTTCCTTTACAGTGTGAGACCTGCTGAAATGGTGGAGACTTTATATTTTTGCACATTTATTTTGAGTTAACAACCAAACTTTGAACAAACTAAATACAAATATAAGTCAATTTTTAAACATTTAGTTTAATCTTTTTACTTAAGGGGATTTTTTTCATGTTATACTTTTACTTGAATAACTTTTTACCTTTATATCTGTACTTTTACTTAAGTAACAAAATCAAGTACTTCATCCACCACTGAAGGAGGTACACCCAGGACAATAATCTTTTGGTTGAATGATCTACTAAACTCATTAACATTTTAGTTTTGAGTCAAAAGTTTATCAATTACTGCAAATATATAAATATATTTTTTTATTCAGAAAGTTTTGTATCAAAACTATGTAACGTGAGGAAGTGTGTGATTCATTGGTTGTGATACTATTTAGCAATACGCAGAAGTATTATGATACAATGAGGTCCTGTTCAATAAAAAAATACAGTTTTTGATTTTAAATTCCTTAAACATGACCTAAACTATGAGGTACAATTGTAAAGCTGAGACTCACATGAGTTTCATTGGACTGATGGTTTAATTGCTGAAATCCAGTTGGTTTAACCTAAAATTATTTATTTATTTAACCAAATGAAAAACCCCATTGAAATCTCTTTTTCAAGGGTCTTTTTCAAAGTGAAACTGCAGCACACATCATTAAAACATTTACACATTTGTCTTAAAATAGAAACTATACATTTTAAAAGAACAGAGACAATTTTTAAAATGGAGCAAAAACCTCACAACTCACAAAGGTTCAGGGAGTCTCTCTGAACTAAATCATCACTACTGAAACCCCAACACCTACAGCATCCCGTATCAGTGCTAGTGCAGCAGAATCAGAAGAAAACTGTGTCTCTATGATAGCCCAGATTCAGTTCTGATTGTAGTACATTTTTAAAAAATGTGCAGCTGCATGCAGTTCCTTTAAGTGTTTTTGTGTTTGCAGGAGAGAGTGAGCGTGATGCAGACCTCAGAGCCTCGGTGCTGTCTTTGGCTCTGACGGCGTTTCAGTGTGTGATGTTTTCCCTGTGTGCAACCATCCCCTCTCTGCCTCTTCAGTACGCCACCTTCATTCTGCAGGTGCTCAACCGCTCCTTCCTCTACGGGGGCAACGCCGCCTTCATCAGTGTGGCGTGAGTATCCCAGTATTTACACTCTATGGAATCCCACATATACTATAGATTTACTGTAGTTTATTTGTTTGTTTGTAACACTTATAATAACTACAATATTTACAGCCTTAATAAGACTTAATTCATATTGAACAAGCTGTTTAAGAATGATTCAGGGATTGCAATTAATTACTTAATTAATAAGTTAAGACTTAGGGTAAGTCAAGGGGGAACATACAACACAGAGTTACAAACACATAGTACCAACAACCAACACCAAATACCAACACAGTAATACACACACACAC
>KN496163.1:9750-26864 GCA_000787155.1 Scartelaos histophorus | reverse complement strand
ACAGCACACCCCACCCCACCCCAGCACCCTCCTCTGTTGCTGTTTTTTGTGGGTCCTCACTCGGAAGTTGAATGTCAAAAGTGTGAAAAATACAATGAAAGTGCTCGCTTATTCTTGAGAAACTGCAAAATAATCATAGTCTGTAGATGCTCCACCTGAACTCCTCGTCACTCGCTCCCTCAAACTTTCACGCATCAGATTTCCAAACCCACATTGGCCATATTAGGATCTTCAAAAGGCGTTTCTAACCAAATACATATTAAATTTCTATGTAAATGAACGTGGAGGTGTTCATAGCTGGTAAATTTGGCGGAACTGAATTTGAGTGCATAAGAACATTTTGTGAACCTAGCGTCGAATTCTCTCAGCATTTTCTTAAAGTGAAAGTTGTAAAAAGAATTTAAGAGGAGAATTTTTAAGAAAAGATTCATGAATGAGGCCCAATGTCTTCTCTGTCAGTATAAAAAGTGAAAATATTTGTTCATAATAGTTTCAGAAAGTGGTGCCATTATTTATCTCAAGAGAGGAGATTATTATCCGGTGAAAAGAAAGTAAACCAGAAGATTAATATGGCAAGTCTGTGGAGCTGATCCCAAACAAACAATGAGAAGGTTCAACTTTTGTGGACGATATCTTCTCTGGTGGAGGAGGCACCCCCTGCTTTTTTATGGACGGGTATCAGGATCCTCTCAGCGGGTTGTTCTGACAGTATTCAGAAGACTTTGGCATGTAGATGTTTTCTTTTCACCACTGATGTCAGACTGAGCATTTGTGAACTAAAGTAACATAACCAGGATAAGGCTCTTAACCAGGATACTCGTGCTTATATAAATACACTTACTGAAGGCATCAAAACTATGAATGAACACATAAAGAGTGGAAAAATACAACTACTCCAAACTGGTTCCAGATTGTACATATTTAAAAATAGCCTTTACCCTTTGCTTTGATCGTTTCATTGATTTCCTGTCGTGTCGTGTCCTTTCCCACCAGCTCATCTCTGTTCCAATTACACATATGAATTATAACTCACAATATTGTTATTTTTAGTGCATATTATAAACAAATGAAGGCTCTTGTGCTTGGTGGTGCGACTGGCTCTGGTCTGGACTAATAAGGCTGTGGGGCTGGTCATGTGACAGTGCATATTTAGCCTGTATAAGGACCTCCACTACAGGATGTGCACCGATGACAGTCTGCACCATGTTGGACCAGGCTTTAACCTGTTCACTGTGCTATAAGGGACCCGAATGAAATGTTTGTAATGTCTGATAATTATTTAGTTTATGGGTCACTTTGCCCCGCTTGCTCACACTTGCTCCATCCACACCACGTACATGATTCCATGGAAAAGTCAGAGCCATACTTCATTTTCCATGGAAATTTAGGCCATAATATGGAAATAACATTTCCATGGAAAAAAGCAGGTGGAGGCTCCCTAGTGCTTAGTCTTTTATGCTTTTATTTTAGTCTATTTGTGCTGAAAAGTTCCATAGTGTTTGTATGGTAAGTCCAGAATGATATCTGTGTATATTTTTATTCAGATGAATATCAGTCTGGTCCTCACTCCCTCTGCTGCGACGCAAGCCAGAACCAAACATCCACTCATGGGAGCTCACTGCTCATCATCATTTACAAACAAAATGACATTTGTGTCACCTTAGAAACAGAGTTCAGTGATTCACTCATTGATTCTGCAGAAATCTGCCCTGTGATATTTTTATTCTCATCTTGTATTGACAAAATATGTATTCTGGATCCCAAGCAAAATATCATGTTTTTCCCCCCTTTTTTACATTAAACCATAGCATATATTGATCCTTATTTTACATTTTGTTGATGGTAAATCAAAAAATGGATCTTAAACTGTTTAATAATAGAAACAGGATTCACTTCCTGCTGTTCAAAATGCACAACTGATAAGCTCTGCCTCTTTCACTATTTTTTACTTTAGAAAATGGTTTCTTGACTATTTTTAAACCAACAAGTATGACCCGGAGTCTGAATCTTTTATATAATTGCACAAAAATAAAGGGCTGTGGGCAGAGATAGGGGGTAAGTGAAAATTAACCTTTTCTGAGCACTTAAGCCTCAAATGCAGAAAAATTCATGAATCAGTTAGAACACAGGTTCAAATAAGCTTAGATTGCAGGAACCCTGTTGTAAGAGTGAGGCCTGTTGTGTCGAGGGTCTGGGACAGTGAGTCTGTAAAAAGCGGCTCTTCACTCACTCTCAGCCTTCCACTTGAGATTAGGCTAAGAGTCTTTAAAGTGATATAAAGGTATTTAGATCACAGGGACATATGCTCTCTAAACGAGTCCTCTTCCTGTAGCTCATTGCTCGAGACCAACCTGAGACCCTCTAGTTTGTCACATCTTACACTGTGCATTTTCCTCTACAGTGCAGAGAGGACATCAACAAACTGCCAGTATCTGCTACTCTTACTCCTGCACCAGTGTCACTGGCTCTAGTGCACATGTCTCCTGCACTAAGAGCTGCTGTTCTGTATGGCATCATGTCATGGAGAAACTTTGGAGTGAGTGAGAAACTTGTGACGGACTGAGGAAAAGCAGAGGATACTCGAACTGCAATGAAGAAAACAAAAAAAAGGTCATCGCAGGCTAAATGCTCAATTTAGCTAGAGTTGGAGTTGGAGGAGTTGCTTAGAATTGACACTGAGGATGAAGAATTTAATAGATTTAGTGATTTGGAGTGAGACAGAGAGTTTGGTAAACTTGTTCTGTTATTTGTTTACGCTCTAGTTATCAGAATAACTGTTCATATGTTACGTTATGTTAACACACCAGACTCATATTCAGCCTGTTCTTCTCTATTCTATTGTTATTATTATAACTAAGATGAAAGTCTGTTTTATAAATCTCCCCCCAAAAATACGACTTATATTCCAGTGCAACTTATATGTGTTCATTATAGGTGTTCTTTATATGTGTTCTTTACTCCAGAGCGTCTTATAATTCGGAAAATATAGTAAGCAGTTCTTGAGGTCAAAATAAGTCCGCTGTGTGCTGCCTGCATCTAATTATGACATTTATTATTGTCAAAGATTTAGGAAGTTTGCATGCCAGTTGAAGGCACGGTGGATGAGTGACTTGCTCTCACTCTCACAGCAAGAAGGTGCCGGGTACAATTCCCCTGCCACCTGAGCCTTTCTATGTGGACTTTGCCCGCTGTCCCTGTGTCTGGGTGGGTTTTCTCTGAGCACTCTCGTCTCCCCCATCAACCGAGAACATGCTCCATAGGTCAAACCTCCAGCTAAGGCCGTTCTGACCAAAACAAGCTCAAGATCATGGAGATGGCCCTGAAGATGCAGAGGACAGTAAAGTGTAACTTAAACCTTAAAACTCTGCTCTGGTCTCTGAGAGTTATGAATTGCACTTATAAACTCATCATGGTGAGTAATTAGAATATCCAGAATGCAAAAAGTAAGTAAGGAATAACTTTGGACCACTTCAAACCATTTAAATTCTATTACTGATGTTTTAAGACAAAATCAAGTACAGTGTCTCTATTTTTGGCAAATCTTAAAACAGAATTTGTCTGAAAAAACACCATTTTATCATTGCATAAGGCCTTCAAAAAATACGTCCCGTTCAGATCCTGTTGTATAAATTCAACCTGAACAATCTCCAGAACTCCAGGGAGTGAACGCAGAGGTCAGCTCCATTAGCGCCTCGTTCCCCCGCGCCCCGCACATGTCGTAAACAGCACATCGCCTGTTTATCATTGGTCTCTAATACTCCGCTGGTGTTTGGAGCAGCCGACAGGAGCTATGCGAGACGGGGCATAAACTGTTTGGCTCTCCCATGTCCGCGAGCTGCGCATTTGAGCTTTTTTTTTAAGGTGGAACTGCTAAACATTTCCGCGTAAAAGAGGTGAAATGGAGTTAAGAGGCTGTCAGGACGTTAGCGCCAACAGGTAAACACGAGGAGGGAGACGGGGGAGGACTTGAAAATGTTTTTATTGCAAGAAAATTGAACAGATGTTAGGACAAAATGTTAGGACAGCTGCTGCCTGTAAATTGTTTCCAGCTTGTGTTGTTGTGTCCTTGGGCAAGAGACTTCATACAGACATTATTAATACGAGGACTGAATGGATAATGAACTAATTAGAGGTGTATCTGAAGTGAACATTCTGCATAGTTTTCAAATCTGAGGTGCCTCTGGCTTGTCTCCATGGAGTTGCAGACCTGAAATCTTTCGTATTAAGTGTTTTATTTTGTATTTATTCATCCATCCATCAGTTTTCTTTAGCTTATTTGAGGCCAGTTGTGGAGGCAGCAGTCTGAGCAGGGACAAAACTTCGCAGACTTGACCTGTAACCTGGCCCACCTCCTTGTCTCTGTGAAAATACTGTAGAGATGTTTAATGCCATGATTCAGTGCAAGAAAAATCAAAGAAATATGAGGACGAGCAGGTGGTTAACGCTACAACAGGGCCACAATGAGCAGATCTGATCATAGAAATGTGAGAATTTGGGTGGAAAAGACACGGATGCAAAATTTGTGTTCAAGGCTGAGACACAATTTAGAGATATTCATTTGAAACTTCTGTAGTTCACTCACATAAATGTAAGAAAAGTCTGATCAGGTGGTGTTTTTATATAAAAACAAGGTATTTAAGGTG
This sequence comes from Scartelaos histophorus, assembly GCA_000787155.1. Taxonomy (NCBI): domain Eukaryota; kingdom Metazoa; phylum Chordata; class Actinopteri; order Gobiiformes; family Gobiidae; genus Scartelaos; species Scartelaos histophorus. The sequence continues at coordinate 22,221 of KN496163.1, read as the reverse complement.
TAAAAATTGCATCAAAATTTGAATTTCAAAAATGGATGGCGCCAGGTTAAATTTCTTAATTTAAAAAGTAACAGAAAAGTTACAAAACGGCCTTTGAAGTTACGATTTTCCACATAAATCTATGAAGCTAAGTTGACTAAATTCAATATTTAAATCTCTTTCAGTGTAGGTTGTACAGTTGTGTTGTTTCCACATGAAAGGTTTGGGCAGTCTTTAATGGTTTATTTTCAAGACACCAGATTTCTGAACCTGTTTTCACCTCGGCTGGTACATGCCCACTGTGCCGCTGTAGCTGTTCTCTAAATGAGCCACACAATGAGCCACACAATGAGCCACATGTGTCGTCTCATCAGGCTTAAGGCTCACGTCGGCTCGGGCTGGTGCACATATACTCACTGTGTACATTCTTGTGAGGCTGGGAGATGATGAGGATGTGGAGTGGACAGGAGCTGCTCAGAGCCGGAAAAACAAACACGTCCTGCACACAGCTCTGCTCAGCACTGGGCAAACATCCACCAGCACCATCCCTGTGTCTCCATGACCCCCACCAGCCTCACACCCACCACACACTGTCTAATGCTCACCCCGGCCCCGGGAAAGTCCACAGGGCAGTGACTTTATGATCTGTCTGGATCTAAACAAATATGACTACAGAAGAGGAAAGAACAAAACATATCACAAGTAAAATGTTGCAGTCTTCTGAAAGACAATGGGTGAACAACTAACCTCTGTTAAACTGAGCTGAGAGAAATGTCAGTTTATTCAAAATGATGGTGACAAATAAGCTCCTGTGTCACTGAAATGAACATAAGATGACTGGGCAGAGTGGTCTGAATCTGACTTGACTCGTGTGATGGAGCGTGATGACCAGACTGTGTATAAGCCTCCACAGAGACGAGTGTGCAGCCTCGGGGGCTTGTCTGAGGCAGGAGAACAGGCTCGGGGAGGGAGGTACTTTAAAGGGAATTGAAACACACAGTTCTACTTTTAATGAAAACAAGAGATGGACTGATACAGTAGTGACTCTCTCTGTGACACAGTAACTGTCATACAGGACACGTCTCACCATAAAGAGCTCTTGTGCTCTGGTTTTAGTGAGACTGAGCCTGAATATCCACATCATATTTTTTCATCAAAATGTATAATACATATTTACTACAGGTACTGTTCTAATGAATGATGTAACATGTAGAAATACTTGAAAACCTGACAGACGCACTTTAAACACTGAAACTGACTTGATTAAGATGATTCAACTTCTTGGATTATTTTGCCGCTCAAGCTAGGCGGCTAAAGTTAACACTTTTATTTTAGAGTGATTATTTCCTAATCCCGAGTGAGCAGTGTGAACACAGCGCGTCGGCTCTGTTCATTCATCTGTGCTGTGTGACCACCTGCCTCTGCTGCATCTGTCTCCATCATGGCCCCATGACCACAGAAGGGTGCATCTGCTTCCAGAGCTCAGCTCAAACTGCAAACACTAAATGATGCTGTGATTTATTGTGTGTCTATTCCTGAGTGGGCCACATCAGAGCACTGCTGGACTTCTGCCATCTGCATTCCTCTGGCTCTGAAATACAATTACCTCAGTGCTTTTGTAGGCAGAAGTGGAAAAAAACATATTCTAAAACTAATTATATTCTATTTATAACAATTTAGTCTGAAACAGAGGCTCAGCTCGGACGTTTTGACACCAACTGGGCACTAACTGTTGAAATGCTGTTTCTGCTCTCACCACACGTCACATTAACCAACTGAACCACAACAAAAGAGACAATAGGCCTCACCTGAGATGGGGCTCCATCCCAAATAGTGCAGAAAACAACATAATAAATAAACAGAAAGCATGCTCGCTCTTTTAGACAGATGTTTAGACAGAATGTCTTTATTTGTTAAATATCTCAGACATACACACTCCTCTCTGGGTCATCAGGAGCCTCTGATGAGGCTTCAGGGAGGAGATGGTTTACTTCACTGAGACTGGAGGCTGTACAGTGATTTGGTTGGTTAACAATCCAAGACAATTTTACCAAGTAATTAAGGGCATCTGACAAAAACAGCATCAAACTAAAGATAAACTTTAATGGAATGTGCTGATTAAACTGCACCAGATATTTTAACACACATTTTAAAACTATTCATTTAGTTTTAAAATGTGTGGCTATTACTATTTTTTTCTAACATGTAGCATTTTCCATTGTAGTTTAAGCATAAAGTAATGAAGTAGCCCCTGAAGAGTTTCTTGTACCAGTGGTTGAGAAACACTATTTGATTCCATTTGGGGACAGGAATATAGTAGATGTAAAAAGCTTTGTGTGGCAGTAAGAGCACCTGCCCTTTGTGTATCATCTCTCTTGTCCTCAAGGCCCCGGGCACTTTTCATTTGTTCTGTGCTCTGAGCAGGACATTAGGGCGGCCATTTTAGGCGCTAACACGAGGCTAAACAGGCACTGACACAGGACTCAACTCTGCAAGTGCCTCCAGTGGTGTTGGAAATGTATGAAAGGTGTATCTCAATCAAGGGAGTGAGTCTGTGGAACAGTCTTGAAACTGATATTAAAGAATCCAAGTCCATCTATATGTTTAAGAAAAGCTTGAAATTGTCATTTTTAAGAAAGTATAAAACTGCTGTGACAGGATGATTTTGTGTTTTGTGTTTTTGTAAGGAAGCTGTACATCTATGTTTGATTTTGTGTAATGTAACAGAGCAACACACTGGAAGTGAAGAAGAGTTGATAAGGGGCAGATATTCTCAGCTTTTGCTTCTTTCTGTGCCTTTCATTCATGTACCAAAATTGTACTAAATCTGTAATACTGTCTGCAGATATGTTGCATTGATTTGTTTTGTTTTAATGAATGAAATAAATATTATTGAATTGAATTGAATTGAATTGAAAATGAATCTGTCTGAACATCAGTGCACAGTGTGAAGTTTTGCTCCATTCTATCTGTCCGAAGTACTAGTGACCTATTAGAAAGTCTAGTTCAGTGATTAATGGAGTATCCTGAGTCATGGCTTATCCTGATCTCCTGGGCTGGAACTAACTCCAGTAATGAAGGGACTTGGTAGAGTTGAGTAGATTTGTTTCACAAAGGACATAGTTTTTACTGACTTTGATGACATCCTAGACCCTCAGAAGAACACTACACTGCCTATTCACTTGAGATGTACTTTGAACTTGATTTCCAATCCTGATGTTAACAAATGGCCTCCCACCAACCCTAAGTCTAAACCTGTATACAGACGTACAGTAAAGTGCTCTGCTCTGTGGACCAAGTGCAGCTGTTTAACTGTGACCTCTGAGCACAGCAAAATATATACAGAGCAAAGCTCATTGTCCCAGTAATGAGATGGAGCTCATTCCAGGATGCATTAGCATTATCCTCAGGATTCCAGTCCCATAGTTAAATGCTTGTGTGCTCAGACAGAAGAGCCCTCTCTGAACAGACATTTCTTATTGAATACTGTGCAATAAACGCTACTACAGAGGTCTTCTACTGGAAGTCTTAATGTCCAAGAGCCGCAGCAATGCACTTTGGAAGGTCTGCCAGTCTGTCCATGTGTGAGAAGCACCTGAAGCCCCCAGACCAGCTTACAGGTCAGATCTTTAGAGATGTGACCTCACTCACATTAGGAATGCCTGTTTTTTCAATTATATTATATTTAAATGAATACATACAAGACAGATAATGCTACTGTGGAACATTTCAGGTAAAGCAATAACAAGTGTAGTTTAACCCTACCCAGTAGCTCTGGTTGGTATAAACTATTATACCTAATGTGTAAATAGTGTCAGTGAAGTGTGTGTCTGAGTTTATGGAAAATCATAATCACATGATACATCTTTGGTTTATCAGCAGATCTGAACAGGCTCAGATGGAGCAGGGCTGTGGAAGCCAAAAACAACACTGGGAGAGACATGGGTGGTCAAAGGTCATAAGGTCATTATCTTTTTTTTATATTTGTACAGATTCAGGGAAGATTAGGGCAGTAATACTATAGTCAAATAAATAAGGTTGGTGCAAAAAAAAGATATCATAAATACGAAAAGCGTCACAGAGCAAAGCACAGTGTCAGTGTCCCTGTGAGTGATGAGGGACCAGCTACTTTGTTCTTCCTACATCACTGCCTCTATTTACATTCACATCTCAAATCTAACCATGCTCTGGTTTCTCTAGTTACCAGATTATGTAAATGTCATATAAACTGTTCCATTTGATGTGAAGGATCTGATTTCTCTGACTGTTCACACCACTGCAGATTTTTTCTCAAAAGGGCAAACTAATGTTCACTGAGCTTTGTCCTCCAAATGCAACAGTTACTGCACAGATCCATGCTGACACCATCACTGATGACCGGATTTCTCTAGTGCTTGTTTGCACACCAAAAATCAGATCTAATCATGAGGTTATCGGATTTCTCCTGGTCATGTAACTGTACCCAGTGAACTGGACTAATCAGATTAGATGGAGGTGTGTGAGTTTGTCTCGAGGCAGAGAGTGACCAGTCTGATCTCTCAGTCTAAATAATACAGACAGAGATCAGACTGGATGTGTCAGGGAACTAAGCACTGGAGTTTATCCATTCAGTCAAATACTGCCTCATCCTCCTGCATCTGTTTAACCTGGGTTTCACTGATGTGTGTTGCTATAAGGCACAGGACCAGAGGATCTCAGTCACTAACTTTACATGTGTGTCAAGAAAACTGCCTAGTCCAAACTATTATTCAGAATCTCTGTAAATGTAGGAACTATACGATTAAGGTGCTACAGACATGAAATGAGACACACACATGGCAGTTATTTGAGAGCATGGATTTAACAGATTTTACCTGGTTTTAGATTGCTGAGTATTTTAATATTTCATGTTTAACCATTTCCCTTGTTAACAGAACAACACATGTGACTATTTGGCCCAATCCCTGAGAATGTGATGAGCACCTCTGTGCACCAGCAGGAAGAAATGAAGCAAATAACAGAAGCAACTGGTTTGAGAGGAGGCAGAGGACTCGGAGTTGGAACAGGACTCCAGGGACGTACCGGAGAAAACCTTGGTGTCCTACACCAGCCATAAGTGGAGTTAATGTGATGAACTGAGATTCAGGAGCAGGACCACGTCTCCAGCGCCCTCTCCTCCTCACCAGTGAACCACAGAAGTCTACTTGTATCAGCCTATCCCATCACTCCAGCTGGTCTCTGCTAACCCAACCCCACCCTCCTACCCCCTGTCTCGATTGTCTTTCAGCCATAAGACATCTACGGGGGTCCTGTTCCAGCGGGGCCACATTTTTATTTTATGATCTCTGCTCTAATGTAGTTTCCTCATCACAAACAGACCAGGAGTTGTGTTTTTTGCTTCATTCACACACGTTTAACACACAAACCCTGCACATTTAGGTTCTTCTCTCAAACAGAAAACACTCTCACCCCTTCACTAGAATCATTTGGATCATTTCAGTCTTGGATTAAATGTATCTATTATCTTAAAAACTACAGCTTCATGACATCACAAGGTGGAACAGAGCATTTTGGGCTTCGGAAATGTACAGACGAATAATAAAGTGTTACTCAAACGTGTGGATGAAACAAATAAGATGACAACATTATAATATGATTTAACTACTTGACTTAACATAACTTTAAATATAGAATGTTCAAAAGTAACCCTACAGTTGTGTAATAGTACTAATGGGCCGGGGTTACACAGTGGTTTATTTATTTACTTTCACCATTTTCTGCACATTTTGGAGCCTGTGAAGTGTCTGAGTTAGTGGAGCTCGGAGGTCTGCAGTCTGTCCACTGCGCCGCACACACATTTCTGCAGACTTTTCCTGCTCAAAGTCATTTCTCACTGACATCTTAACTACAAACAAAATTCCACTCCCATTCTTTTTCTGCGAAACATCTCCCTTAGTATTTTCAGACGCAGGGGCCTGATGTGGTCAGTGTACAGATATTGTCGGTAAATAGCCTAAATAACCTATTCAGACGACACTTTTTAAAAGATTTTCTCTAATTTCTATCCATTTTTACCAGAGAATGATTTTTACGCAGATTAACACTGAACCAACACAAGCACAGAAACACAAGTGAGGGAAAAAAAAAAGCCCCAACCTGTTTAAACTTGTTTTTTGTTTGCTAATTTAACACTTTTGTGAAGCCCGCCGAGATAACTGTTGTTATGATTTTGGGCTATACAAAAATAAACTGAATTGAACTGAATTGAATTTAAAATGATAATCCAACTATTGGACCAGCACAACAACTGTTAGGGTTATCATTTTAATGCAACTGTTTTTCTACTCAATTCTGGCTTGTATTTTACTCCTCAGTTATGTTCATTTTGCACAATACATGGGTTAAATGCTTATAATAACCACCACATTGTCAAACATGTCACACCTTTAACAACAGCACATTATGAATTCAACAGTAAAATGTTCATTTAAATTTTTCATTTTGTACTTTTTTGTACTTTTACTACTTCATACTTCTACTACTTCTCATCTGATATAATATTATTAAACTTAACACTTCTATTTGCGACTGAAGAGAAGCTTTAGGTTTGAGTCTGAGTTCAGATTTCAGGCTGTGGACACTGGAATAATGGAGAAAAGATAAGTCATGGATATTTGTACATCATGGCAGTAAGCAGCAGATTTATTTATTTTTTTCCTTATTTCCAAAATTACTAAGGTGCGTATATCACTGAGGAAGAAAATACAATTGTAGAATGAAGTTAGTACTGGGACAATGAACAAAGGCCATGATCTGCAATATGGCGTCTTAAAAATAAGCGATTAAACATTACGCAATTACTCAAACATGCACAAATCACTCCAAATACAACTTCCAGAGGGTAAATGAGAACAGCTATAACATGATTAATGCTTTGAAAAGTTGATTTTGCAGACAAGGTGTCCTTAAAACATGTGTGAATCCAACAAAACCCAAGTCTAGGTGTGTTTGTGAGGAGAAAATACCATTAGAACATACAGCAGAAATAGAATGATATGAGCCCTTTAAAGCCATTTGTAAGTTTATTTGATTTTTCATTTCACCAGTAGATGTCAGAAGTGAAATCTGTTCCCCGCACCCCCCTTTACTCACCTGTCCCCTCCCCTCACCTGACTCTGCACTTCTGTCAAGCAAAACCCTGTGGAGATAATGACAATACAACAGGGGTGGGTCAGCCAGTTTCATTTCGGACAGTAGCTTTAAGCGCACACTCTAAGTCTGGCCTAGTCTGGTGGGATTGCACCTGTGCTAAATTCTTTTCATAGTTAAGCAGATAGCCAAACCAGCCCTTTATCCTGATCAAATGAATAGTTCTCAAGTGAACAAATCCACACTCACGTCGCACTCATATTCACTTTAAAGGTGCCATATTATCTAAAATTAATCATTATGAGCTTTTAAGCATGTTATAATATCGTTACCACCTCAAAAACACACCCGGATTTGTGTTTGGTTTTGTTTTTTCATTCACCTTTGAGTATTTCTTTGAGTATTTCCTCTGAGCATACAACATTTGCTTAAAGCTCTAGTCTTGCCCCACACGGACTGAATGTGCCAAAAACTGCATATCCCATCACCCCACACTCTGCATTACATCATACAACATTATTGGGGGTACAATATAAATACTGGAGTAAATATCACATTCCAGAGTGAAACGACATGGCTGCTCCTACTGACCCCCAGCTCTCTTTTCTATATATATATCTTCTTTCATTCTTAATATGTTTAGCTAGAAAAGTGAAATTGATATATTTTTAAAGTATAATACACATTGATTTATGTACAAATTGCAAAAACACAACTTTGGATTACACAGGGAGCCCCTTTTCCACAGGGAATCCCTCACCCCTGAGTGTTGAGCCAATAGAACAGATGGATTTTCCACGTGTAACTATCAAACCGCTCACCTGACTCATCTCAAATTCAGAGGGTGTCATCGTGACTATACAAATGTTTGCAGTGCCAAGTTTCATGTTGTTAGGGGAAAAAATGCCAAAGATATACTCATTCCAAAAGTGTTTTTTGACCGATATCTTTGGTTCACCTGTACTGTTGCCATGACTCCCTCTGAATATGAGGTCATTCGGGTGAGGGTTCGAGAGTTTATGTGTGGAACAAACACACACAAACATTCCATGCATTAATAGGAAAATGTGAAGTTGTAATATTGGTAACCACTGAAGCCCGCCCAACATTTCCACAGTTTCCTCAAAAAAAAAAAAAAAGAAAAAAAATAATTTTTTGGAAGAAAAAGATAAAACAATTAATTTTATGCATTAGAGGCTCAGTAAAATCATGTTAATGAGGCTTAAAAAATAGTTCATCCAGCAAATGAATGCTTGGGTCTCAGGGGGTTAACATTAGTCAGTCTACATCGTCTACATAGTTTTCAAGTTAATATTTCCAGGTCTGATGTCATGATCCTTCAGCTCTCTCCCTTCACCACCCCCCTCCTTGTGTCTGTTACCGGGTGTTTCTCAATTCCCAGATCCTTCCACGAAAGAATTTGCAGCCTCGATTCCTCCAGAGCAGAGCCGAGTGTCCTGCTCACAGCTCGTGGGAGGGCACCTGGACATTCTCTGGAGGGAGCGACATCAATGCTTCTACAAATATAAAGTGTTCAGAGGAGTTTTAATGTATCAACGTGCATTCAGACAAGTGGATAACACAGTAAAGGCTGAGACAATCATCTGTTATTGAGTTGTTTAGGCTGATAATTTGCGGCAGAAATAAATGCACAAGCTGAAACATTCCCTGTCCTCTTCTTTAAGAAACTCTGCTGCATTTGTTCTGACTTGAACTAATTTGAAACCAGTGTGATCTGCAGCAACGTGGCTAAAATAGCACATTTTTACTTCCTTTTTATTGTAGAATGAGTTTTATTTTAGCAATATGCATTTTATTGCTTAAATACAGATCGTAAAAAAATACGAAGTTGTGATGCATTGTGGGGAATTTGTTACATCATAAAACAGGAAGACTTTTGAAAACTGCTGACAATGACTTCTTTTGGGCTCTGTTGGCGATTGTAACTCTGACAAAATCTGGGAAAACTGAGAAAATGGCTTGGTTTTCTCCATCTAGATTTGACACTGTATTCTAAATTGTTTATTCATTTGTGTATTATAATTTGTCTAACTTAACAAAAAAAGATGTCATTGTCATTGCAGCAGATCAACAGTTCCAACCAGCAGCCTGTAGGTGACACTGAACATACGATTAAAGTCCTGACCCCCATGGAAAGGTTGTGAAGATGCTGCTGAAGTCATCATCTGCATGTTTCCAAATGTCTTCTGGTAAGCGTTAACAGAGTGTATTTGGACTTTTTGTTCCCAGTTTTTGCCTGGCCTTTTGACATCTCCAACATCTGCACCCGTGGACCCCCCCAGCCCCAGTACTTACCTGCACCCATGGACCCTAGCCCTAAAACTCCTCTGTAAATAACTCTTTAAAAACGGTCTTTTAGATTCTGCATTTAGGTCCTTAGTAAGCTCTTACAACAGATCATGTTCCAATTGGTTCTAGTGAAGGTGTATGGAGTTTTAAAATACAATGGAGCACTTCCTGTATTACCATTTATTGTCATGAAGTGGAACTGAGAGTTTTATGTTGGAGAGAAATACTCTAACCTACATATGATCTGTGTTATAATACAACCCCAATTCCAATGAAGTCGGGATGCTGTGTAAACCTGTGCAAATCATTTTCAACCTGTTGAACTGAATAAACTGCAAAGACATGATATTTAATGTTCAAACTGATAAACAAAAAGATTGTTTTTATGCAAATATTCACTCATTTTCAATTTGATGCCTACGGTGGCTGAGAAGGGCCAAACGCACAACAACGGCTCAAAGCGTCTCATTATGAAAAAACAGAAAAGATGCAAATTCACAAACTCAAACACAAGTTTAAACGAGGTGCAAAAAAAAAAAAAACGCGCTGCAAATAGAGAAACGATGCCAAGCACAAAACGATAAAACCAAGAAAACACCTGCAAACGAAAAACGCTGCATAAAGTCACCATAACGGAAGTGCTCCAAACCTGCAGGGGGCGCTCTCAGTGTAACAACTCAACGGAGAGACACATTGGATAGAGAGAGAGAAGGCTCTGCCTATGAGAGAGACGGAAAACAACTATAAACGACAGCGGGAACAAATTATTGTTACGGTAATGTAGCTTTTATTTGATTATATTATTGATTATTGATTATATTATATGTGTTATAAATATTATAAAAAGCGCTGTACAACGCGACACAACATGTGTCGTCTATTTTTTGTATTTCACGCTAGACTTTACAAGGCTGCACATTAGCCTACACGTCGATTAGCCTGTTTGCTATTAGAGCTATTAGAATTTAGAGTTCTCAGACTGAAAACACTTCCACCTTGTGATGTCATGTGGTAAAACAGGACGTGCTCCACTGTGTTTTTAAACCGCACACACTTTCATTAGAATCATTTGAACAATTTCAGCCCAGGAATTGGTGACAATCTGTACTGAACTAGAAGAAAAGGGTATCTGCTAACTTGAAAATGACTCCTTCATGACATCACAATGTGGAACAGAACATTTAGAGCTTTGGAGATGTAGGCAGACTGATAATAAAGTGTTACTCAAACATGTGAATGAAACAAAACACAACTCCAAGTGAGTTTTTGAGGAGGTAACCGCATTCTAACGCAGATCCGAAAATAGCGTAATGTAGGCTTTTTAATGAACCTCTTTCTTTCTATAACTGACTTGACAGTTATGGGATGGGCATTATGGCAGCCTGTTTATTGCTAACACATGCAGCGGGCCTATAATCCCTCTGCACTCTCGACCCTGGTTCAGAATTTCCTCCTTTGAGCATCTCCTCCAAATGCTGTCAGACAAGATGGACGCCGTGCCTGAGATAAGCCCGGACACTAACCACCGCACACGAGCACACATCCTGCCCTGTCCACTCTTCTGCTTGCATCCACACAACGAGTGGGAAGAGGACAAAACATAAACAACATTAGTTCAGCGTCCATGCTCCAGCTGCTGGGACATGTCTCCACTTACACACAGGAAAAGTTCTTCTGGAGTGCTGGACATAGTGACCCCGTATTGACCCCATCTGAACCCAAAGAGACCGAAGACGTGTCCAAACTCACTCATCTGCACAGTTTATTTAAAGAGGTTGTAAATTTCAGAGCACTTTTCGAGCAGCCTAATTTTTTAGAGGCAGAGACGCTCTCACAGGATCAGATTACGCTGCCCAAGCCCAAAGTATTAACCAAAGATAAGATTCCAAGGAGAGCGGTGCTTCTCATTTAGTTAAGAGCACCTAGTGTAGACCTCTTCTCCCAGGTCACCTTTTTGTCTGACTATCCCCACTGAGTGAACAGGTAACACCATTAGGCCGTGTCACAGGTCAGATCTAACTGGGCTCTCTCCAGACTCATGTGCAGCCCTGTACATGATCAGTCTGGGAGACTCTCACTGAAAGAGATCGGAAACAATGATCAGAATGGTCCAAATACTTCATGCTGATTGGTTGAAGAGCCACAACAGTGGAATAAGCCAAAACACCATTTGAGAGAACAGCACAGACATCTCTGCATGTGTTTCAAAAGCTGAATAGTCTGTTTTGACACTAAAACAGATTGTTGTACATCTGTCGGCATCGTCATATTTGTTTTGGTTCGTTTGCTGCTGGCTTCCACACAAACCACAGCACTCCTCTGTGACTGGACCAGTCACATGCAAACGATTCAGCCAGAGCTGAACACAACCGACTCAAGAGTTTGTGAACTCAAAAAAATCACAAGAATTCATGTTGCTGATCACTGATGTTTTTACAGAGCAGATGTACAAAGGGACAGACATAAAATCATGTACAGCCACGTTAATGTAATTATTCCAAGGTTACACTGACAGCATAATAATACAGAATTTCAAATACATTTGAAATGATTAATAAAATCTACTGGCTTTAATGTAAGATACAGGAGCATGCAGATGCATAATGGATTAGACTGCAGGTAAATGAACAGGTTTAGTATTTGAGGCCCTTCATTGTGGCTCTCAGGTGTAACTGGTTTGTATGGTGACGGACTTGAGCAACTGTAGGTGTCCTGAGGTGTCCTGTTGTGGTTTGGTGACATATTTGTCTCATTTGAGTCATTTTAGTGCTCACACAGAACATTTACTTCTCAGCTGATCATCTCAACATCCTTCTGTCAGCTCAGTGTGATGTGCAGAGGCTGAGGCCTTCCTCTCTCCTGCGCTCTGAGCTCGCACACTGACAAACACTTGTCCACATGAAGACCTATAGTTTTTCTCCTCTTTTTTACAGATAAACCACACAGCCTCCCTTGCTCTGTCTCACTTGAGCTCTATTTACAGCAGAGCAGCATTTGGGTCTAGTCGTCTCTTCAGATTCACATTTATATTTATAATGTAATTGGATGGTTCAG